>ML340516.1:0-58394 GCA_005239505.1 Nicotiana paniculata
ATATTTATAGCAAAAAATAGTATAGAATTTGGGTGTGGTCAAAAAATAGTTGTTCACAGTGAGGGATTTCCCTAGACTCAGGAGGTGTGCACCTCCACAGACTACTCAAGCTCCGCGTATTCTACTAGGTCCTCAGGCCATTGTTACCGCACTAGTTTCCACTCCACCTGCATAGCCAGCTAGAGGTGGAGGTCGGGCAGGTAGAGGTCACCCTAGAAGGGCATGCCATGATAGATATTATGCTCTTCCTGCTAGGACGAAGGCAGTTGCATCCGACTCAGTTATCACAAGTAATGCTCCGGTTTGTCATAGAGATGCATTAGTCTTATTTGACATGAGCTCCACTTATTCCTATGTTTCATCTTACTTTGCTCCATATTTGGGTGTACCCTGTGATTCTTTGAGTTCTCCTAACTATGTGTACACACCTGTGGGAGATTCCATTGTTGTTGACCGTTTGTATCTGTCGTGTTTAGTTTTTCTTAGTGGTTTTGAGACTAGAGCTGATCTATTGTTGCTCAGTATGGTAGATTTTGATGTTATTTAGGGCATGGACTGTTTGTCACCCTATCATGCTATTCTTGATTGTCACGCCAAGACTATGACATTGTCTATGCCAGGTTTGTCACAGTTAGAGTGGAGAGGTACTTTAGATTATGTTCCTAGCAGGGTTATCTCATTTCTAAAGGCTCTGTGTATGGTTGAAAAGGGATGTGATATGTATATAGAATATGTGAGAGATGTCAGTGTTGATACTCCTACCGTTATGTCAGTTCCAGTAGTGAGGGATTATCTAGATGTATTCCCGGCGGATCATTCTGGCATGCCGCCGGACAAGGATATCGATTTTGGTATTGATTTGCTACCGGACACTTTACCCATTTCTATTTCTCCATATCGTATGGCCCCACCAGAGTTGAAGGAGAAGTTGCAGGAATTGCTTGATAAGGGTTTCATTCGGCCCTGTGTATCACCTTGGGATGCTTCGTTCTTGTTTGTAAAGAAGATGGAGGGTTCGATGCGCATGTGCATTTATTATCGCCAGTTGAACAAGGTTACAATGAAGAATGAGTATCCATCGCCACGTATTGATGACCATTTGATCAGCTACAAGGTGCCAGAGTGTTCTCCAGGATTGACTTTCATCCAAGCTATCATCAGTTGAAGATTCAGGAGCCAGATATCCCAAAGAATTCCTTCAGGACTTGGTATGGTCATTACGAGTTCCTGGTGATGTCTTTTGGGATGAACAGCGCCCCAACAACATTCATTTCACTTGATGAACATTGTATTCCTGCCCTATCTTGACTAATTCGTCATTGTATTTATTGACAACATCCCAGTGTACTCTTGGAGCCGGGAGGATCATGAGCAGCACCTGAGGATCGTGCATCGAACCTTGAGGATCAGGCTGGATTCAATGGCATTTTTGGGTCATGTAGTGTCAAGTGAGGGGATTAAGGTAGATCCAAAGAAGATTGGAGCGGTGCAGATTTATCCTAGACCATCTTCAACTACTGAGATCCGAAGTTTTCTTTGTTTGGCAGGGTATTACCGTCGATTCGTAGAGGGTTTCTCATATATTGCTACACCTATGACCAGATTGACTTAGAAGGGTGCTCCGTTCAGGTAGACCGAGTAGTGTGAGGAGAGCTTAAAGAAGCTCAAGACATCCTTGACTACATCCCCTGTATTGGTGTTGCCTTCGGGTTCGGGGTCTTATAGTGTAGCTGTGATGCGTCATGTATCGGTCTCGGTGCGGTGCCGATGCAGGACGGTAGCGTGACTGCCTACGCATATAGACAATTGAAGGTGCATGAGAAGATCTTCTTTTCCACGACCTTGAGCTAGCAGCTATTGTTCATGCCTTGAAGATTTGGTTGCACTATTTGTACGGTGTTCCTTGTGAGGTCTACAGCGATCATCGGAGTCTACAACATCTATTCAAATAGAAGTATCTTAACTTGCAACAGCGGAGGTGGTTAGAGTTTCTTAAGGACTATGATATCACCATTCTATATCATACCGATAAGGCTAACGTGGTGGTCGATGCCTTCAGTCGCAAGGTGGAGAGCTTGGGCAGTTTTGCATATGTACCGGTAATAGAGAGGCCATTAGCCTTGGATGTTCAGGCCTTGGCCAACCGGCTTGTAAGATTGGATATTTATAAGCTAAGTCAAGTTTTGTCTTGTGTGAGTTCTCAGTCTTTTCTATATGATCACATAAGAGAGCATCAATATGATGACCCCGACCAACTTTTCCTCAAGGACACGGTTCAGCACGATGATGTGAAGGAGGTCACTATTGGGGACGACGGTGTGTTATGGATGCAGAGTAGGCTATGTGTGCCTAATGTAGATGGCTTGCGTGAGTTGATTCTCTAAGAGACTCACATTTTGCGGTACTCCATTCATCAGGGTGCCACGGAGATGTATTATGACTTGAGGAAGCACTATTGGTGGAGAAGAATGAAGTAGGACATAGTGGAATTTGTAGCTCAGTGCCTAAACTGTCAGCTGGTGAAGTGTGAGCATCAGTGGCCAGATGGATTGCTTCAGAGGCTATAGATTCCAAAGTGGAAATGGGAGCAGATCACTATGGATTTTTTTGTTGGGCTCCCACAGACTCAGAGGAAGTTCGATGCAATATGGATGATTGTGGATAGGTTGATCAAGTCGTCTCGTTTCAATCCAGTGGTGACTACTTATTCTTCAGAGCAAGTGGCTCATGTTTATATTCGCGAGATTGTCAGGTTTCATGGAATGCCAATATCTATCATCTCTGATCAGGGTACGCAGTTTACATTGTGGTTATAGGGGGTCGTACAACATGAGTTAGGAACATAGGTGGAGTTGGGTACAACATTTCATCTTCAAAAGGATGGACAATCTGAGCGCACCATTCATATATTAGAGGATATGCTTCGTGTGTGCGCGATGGAGTTTGGGGTTTTTTGGGACCAGTTCATTCCACTCGTGGAGTTTTCTTACAACAAGTTACTAGTCGAGCATTCAGATGGATCGTATGAGACTTTGTTAGGAGATGGTGAAGGTCTACAGTGGGTTGGTTTGAGCCGGGTGAGGCTAGCATACTGATTATAGACTTGATTCAGGATGCTTTGGAGAAGGTTAACGTAATTCAAGATACAACCCAATCTAGGCAGAAGAGTTATATGGATAAGAAGGTTCGTGACATTTCATTCATGGTTAGGGAGCTGGTCTTGCTCCGAATTTTCCCCATGAAAGGCGCTATGAGGTTCGGAAAGAAGGGCAAGCTGAGCCCTAGGTATATCGGGCAATTTGAGATACTTGAGAGAGTTGGAGGTGGCCTACAGGGTTGCATTACCACCCAGTCTACTGCAGTTCATCCAGTATTCCATGTTTCTATGCTTCAAAAGTATCACGGCAATCCGTCTCATGTGTTAGACTTCAGCTCAGTCCAGTTGGACACATATATGTCTTATGTTGAGAAGCCGGTGGCCATTTTGGACAAGCGGGTTCAAAATATAAGTTCAAAGAACATTGCTCCAACTAAGGTTAAATGGAGAGGTCAACCAGTCTAGGAAGCGACTTGGGAAATCGAGCATGACATGCATAGCCATTATCCTCATCTTTTCACCACTTAAGATATGTCTCAATACTCGTTCGAGGACGAACTTTTTTTTAAGAGGGGGAGGATGTAACGACCCGGCCGATCATTATGAGTATTTTATCCCCGATCCCCTAAATTATTCTTCCTCTATGCTATATTGTTGTTATGTACCTTGCCAGGGTGGTTGGTTTTGGTTTCAGAGTGAAATAGGACACATAGTCCCTAAGTTGGAAGGTTAAGTGGTTGGAATTGGCCGTAGTTTGACCTGTGTGAAGACAACCTCTGAATAGAGTTTTGATGGTTCTGATAGATCCATATGGTGATTTTAGTCACAGAAGCGTGTCCGGATGTTTATTTGGAGGTCCGTATGTCGTTGCAGCGTGGTTTGGTGAAAGTTGGAGGACTTTGGAAAGTTTGACTGGAAGTTGACTTTTGTCATATTTGGGTCGGATCCCAATTCCGGAAGTTATAATAGGTCCATGATGTCAAATATGAGTTGTGTGAGAAATTTGAACTCAAACGGAGTTAGTTTGGTATGAATCGACATTTGTTTCGAAATTCGAAAGTTCATAATTTCTTTGGCTTGAATTTGGGTTGCGATTCATAGAATTTATATTCTTTGATGTGATTTTTTGCCTCAAGTAGGTCCGTTTGGTGCGTTGGAAGTAGTTGGTATATTCGGGCGAGGTCCCGGGGTCCCTATTATGATTCAGATCGCATTCGGAACAATTTGGACTTGTTGAATTTTGCTGAGGAATTGCAGATTCTGGTGTCTTCACACCTATGGAGGGATTGTCCACAAGTGCAGAGTTCCCTAGCCTAGTTGGGGTCACAGGTGCGAGGTGTTGACCACTTTTTCACGTTCGCAGGTGCGGAGAAGTGGTCACAGATGTGGAAGAGGGCTGCTTGGCCGATCATCGCAAATACAGAGAATCCTCCGTAGGAGCGCACTCGCATGTGCAAAAATTTGTTCGAAGAAGCGGAATTTTCCTGACCAAGTGAAATTCCACCTGCGATGGATGTTCCACATGTGCGGTGCCGCGGAAGCGGCAGTTAGGCCGCATGTGTGACTTAACTAGGCAGAATAGGGAAAATTGGATGGTATTAGATTTATAATTCATTTTGGACTTAGGTAGCTCGGTGGGAGATGAATTTTTGAGAGTTCGTCAAGAAAAGCTTTGGGGTAAGGAATTCTAATCTACATGAAACTATTGATGACTTCGTCATTTAATTAGTGCATTGGAGTTGGAAATTGGGAAAAAATGGTAGAAACCTCTTAGATTGAATTTTTGAATTTTGGAAGACGAATTTAGGTGGTTGGACTCGATATCTTCAGATTTTATAATTTTTGTCGGGTTCTAAGACGAGGGCCTGGGTTGACTTTTTGGGTCGATTTTCAATACTTCGCAAAGATTGTAATTTCATTGTGGATTAGTTTTCTATAGTTATATTTATAGTATGAAATTGTTTTGGATATATTCGAGTCATTCGTAGTTGGAAAATCGAGGGAAAGGCCTTCTAGTGGATTGATTTAGTGTGGTTTGAGGTAAGTGGTTTGCCTAACTTTGTATGGGGGAATTTCCCCTTGATATTGGTGTTGCTTGTGAGAATTGTGATGTTTAAGAGCTGTGTACGCAATGTGACGAGGGTGTACACGGACATGTGAAATGTCAAAATTTCCAGTTTTTAGCTATGTTGATTCCTTTCGTGCTTTAATTGAGTTACTTTAACATGTTATAGTCATCATATTTAGTCTAGTTTTACATGTCTACTTGTCCTATCTCTTACTTGCTTATTGCTCTTCTATTTTAGTTGAAATTCTTGTTTCCTTATTCTGTATTCACCATTCAATTGTTGAATTCTTAGTTGAAATTGTTATTCCTTGGGATATCTTGTTGTTGAAATTGGTGTTAAGTTGCAAAGGTCGTGATTCCTATTGAGGCGAAGTTTTAAGTTGTGATACATTATCCTATTGTGTTATTCTTCCAGTTATTATTGTTGAGATTTTGTATACATTGTGGTTGAGCTGTGGGCTACCTATTGTGAAATTCTGTTATTGTTTGGTTTCTCTAGAAAATTGTGATATTGGGAACTTGAGGTGCAATTTGTGATACGTGTAATATTGATACACATGCGGTGGTATAAGGTCTGGGTGTTGAAATGCGTGCGGTGAGATAATGTGGGCTTGATACACATGACTAGTAGGGGAGCTACTAAAATCCATGCGGTGTGATAAGGTGGGATAAAATGTGGGATGCCATTTCTAAAAAAATGATTTTTAAAACTAAATATAAAGGCTCCCGCGGTGATATAAGTAAAGATTGTGATTCATTTTTTTGGTTTGAGACTACGAGGCCTTGTAGTGACTCTTGTTCACATTTCCCCATTCTTTTGTACTTGTCTTTTATCGTTGTCTCCTTAGCATACTATTAATTGTCTTTCTCCTTGTTGCACCATTTTCTTAATTCTGTGTAGCTAATCTTGTTATACTATTCGTTGTTTCAATTTCATTACTGTCTTTATTGCACTTCCTATATTTGTTTAGTCTTTTATGATTTCCAGTAGGGCCTTGACTTGACCTCGTCACTACTCTACCGAGGTTAGGCTTCGCACTTATAGGGTACCGAGTACTCGTGCTACTCTTATGCACATCTTTTTGTGTAGATCTAGACACTTCTTACCAGCACGAGCATTAGTTGGGATTCTGCTACGGAGACTTCAAGGTATACCTGTCAGTGTTCGTAGGCCTTAGATCCCCCTCACTCTATATCTGTTATTTCATTATCGTTTATATATAAACATGATGTATATGATTACCCCGTATTCATACTTAGAGCTTGAGACTTGTATTACGCCAGGTCTCTGGATTTGTATATGTTGAGTTGTAACGTTGTTTTTACCTGCATGTTGTTAGGCTTACCTAGTCTTAGAGACTAGGTGCCGTCACGACGTCCTATGAAGGGAAATTGGGGTCGTGACAATAGGTCCTGAGATCATGAATTTCATTTGGCTATTGAAATAGAGTTCTGTAATGATTCCCATGAACATGCAATGATACATCTCTATTGTTAAGTCTTAGAAACAACCTAATAACTCTAAAACAATCTTGATGTTTTGTTAAGTATTGTCATTTTTGCTTTAAGTGTTATCTACATTTGTAGTAGCTCACCTGATAAACTAGACTTAAACAAGTATGAATCTGTTTTAGTGGTAAGGTGAGGCTGTCATTTTGGTTTGAAGATGCTAGTTTATCCTATGCTTCTGTTAATCTTGTGAACTCTCTACAAGGAATTGATTCTCTTATGAGATCATGGTTGTCTGCTCACACTGTATAAACATGATTTGAGCATATTACATCCTTGCATCATCTTTGTGTGCATTTTGTAGTGCATCACATGCTTGACCTAAGTTATGAGGGTTTGTGTAAGTTCTGGTGTTCTAATTTTCAAGCTAAGATGCTAAAACCAAGTTCCACTATACCTGAAATTCTACACTAGACCTGCCTGACAGATTTTCCCAATGTGATAACATCCTTACCCTTTTCTGAGATCTATGCAGTGATACTGTTAGCTTAATAATGATAGAACTTTTGAAATAATATGATTCTATGATATATGTCTCATGTAGATGTGATCCTACACTTATTTGATTCTCCTATATTTTCTGCTTTCCCTCCATTACATGCATATGTAGATATTGTCCCTAGAACTTCATCGAGCTTATATGAATGAACAAGACCTAGTTCATGAACTTTGAATGAACCTGCCTTTGATATTGTTTGAGTATAACATCATGCTTTGATTTCCACATAGATTAGAATAAAGTTGAAAATTCTTTGAAAAGAATTATCATGTTCTGAACCTTAGGGTAAGCAAAATTGTTAGCTTCAGATTATGTTGGAGATTTAATACGATGTTACGAATCTGTAACCCTTTTAACATCCTTCAGGAATCCTAATTCTGGTCCTTAGTTTGTATTTGTCACGACCCCAAACCTACAAGTCGTGATGGTACCTAACTCAAACCGCTAGGTAAGACAACTAATAACTATATTTCCAATGATATTAACAAGACAAATAAATAATATTAATTTATTAAATTTTATACATTTTCCAAGGACTGGTAGTACAAATCATGAGCTTTGAAGAATAGATTTTACAAAGAGGAAATGAAATAAATACATAGTCTTCTTGAAAAGTACATAAACAGAGCTTTATAGACCTAAATCTACCACGAACAAAGGGGCAGGCACAACCGCGACTCAAATACATCTTCAATCCAGCTCCCATAGGACACATCAAGATCAGCAACCAACATCTGAACGCAAGGTGAAGCAGTGTAGTATGAGTACAACCGATCCCATGTACTCAGTAAGTAACAAACATAACCTTAGGTTGAGAGCGGTGACGAGCTAACACTAGGTCGGGTTCAATACCAATATCTCACCAACAGCATAACAGCGTATACAAGTGTAAAAGAGGTATTTCATAAGTAAAAATGCTCAGCTCGTTCATAGTTCCAGAAAATGGTCGTGCTTTTCAAGTATCTCAGTGAGAAATCCAAATCTTTTACCGAAAATGCCAAAAATACGAGTAAGTTTGAAAACTGTAATTTTTCCAAATGTCCTTTCCACAATAAATAAAATGTTTCATTTTATTTCCAGATAACAAGTATAAAATACCTCTTTATGCCCATATATCAATGTGTAGAAGAAGTCATAAATGATGTTATACCGTACATCATGAGGAAAAAATGCATCTCTATGCCTGTGTGTCAAGTGGGCATGCCAATGCCATGTATCTTAGAGATGAATCATGTACTTATACTATCAGAGTACTCAATCTCACTGTCTCACACTTTTGACTCATCATGCTCAACCACTCGGTATTGTATAAGGCCTATACGGCCCAGGGAAGATCCATCCCGGAATATATACATCGTTGACCATCAGTCATTCAGTACCGAGGAAAGGCCAATCCGGCCCCATGGAGAATATCCATCTCCATGTATATAAATACTTCGGACAAGATCCATGTCCAGGGGAGATTCATCCCTCAATATAATCAACCACGCTCACTGGGGGTGTGTACAGACTCCGGAGGGGCTCCTACAACCCAAGCCCTATCATAAGCCATATCCAGGAATACAACAATATAACAGGCTGCGGCGTGCAGCCCGATCCCATAACTGTCACTCATAATCAGGCTCTCAGCCTCACTCAGCCATCAATCTCTCCAGTCTCACTCACGGGCTCACAATGTCATGATAGTAGCCCGACAACAATGATATGATGTATCAATAAACAACACTGAGAATGAGATATAATATGAATGCATGAATATGACTGAGTACGAAATATCAATGAAATCAGTGAGATGAAAGCAAGAAACAACCACTATGGGCCCTAACAATATCAACATAAAATCTTAAACATGATATTTAGCATGATTGATAGCTAAGTTACTTTATCACACGGTGAAAACACAGATATCAACAAAATAGGGACACTATACAGTGCCATGGAAACTACGGAGTCCCAATTCACAGGTGCGCGCCCACACGCCCGTCACCTATCATGTGCGTCACTTCAGTACCAATCACATAACACGTAATGCAGGATTTCATACCCTCAACACAAAGTTTAGAAGAGTTACTTACCTCGAACGAGCCAATACCAATGTCGAGCAAGCCAAGAGAAGCTCCAAAGATTCCATCCCTTGCATTCCGACCTCCGAACGGCTCAAAACTACCAACAACAATTCAAATACATCAAACAATGCTAAAGGAACTAATCCCGATCGTAAAAGATCAAATCTTGAATCAAAGCTTGAAGTCGGACCAAAAGCCCAACCCAGGCCCGCACCTCGAAACCCAACAAAATTCAAAAAATCCAACAACACATTCAATTATGATTCCAACCATACTAATTTCACTCAATTCCGACTCCAAATCGATGTTCAAAACTCTAAAATTCATATTATGAAACTTTACGCCAAAACCCCCAATTTCCTCTTTAAAATTCATCAATCTAAAGATAAAATTGAAGTTAGACTCATGAAATACAATCAAAACCGAGTAGAGAACACTTTCCCCAATTCATATGGTGAAAATTGCATCAAGAATTTCCTCAATCCGAGCTCCATAGCTCCCATAATGTAAAAATGGCTGAAACCCCTCGAAATATAGTACTTATAATCTGCCCAAGCCTCCTCTTTCCCGAACGTGGGAAACACATCGCGTTCACAATGAATAAAACTCACACTGCCACAAAAGACTCTACGCATTCACGATGCACCCCATGCGAACACGATGGACACTGCTGCCAAAGCTTCGCGAACGTGACTAACCTTACGCGATCACATAGAAGAACACCCAAATTCCTAGGTGCCAACCTCAACACTACGCGAACGCGATCCTCCATACGCGAACGCGAAGAAGGACAACTACTGCCTTCAAAATACACAACGCATTCGTGACACCTGCCACGCAAACGCGATGAACAACTGAAACACCAGAAAATAGCAGAACACAACAGTGCCAAAATGAAGAAAAATGATCCGAAATCAATCTGAAATACGACGGGGCCCCTCGGGACCCCGTCCAAACATGCCAACAAGTACCATAACATAACACAGACCTACTCGAGGCCTCAAAACACACATAACAACATCGAAACGATTAATGACACCTCAAATTAAAATCTATGAACTTTGAACTTCCAATTTCCAAAACTAGCGCCGAACCATATCAAATCATCCCGGAATGAACCCAATTTTTTCACACAAGTCCCAAATGACATGACGAAGCTATTCCAATTCCCAGAACCACAATCCGATTCTGATATCCTCAATGTCAACTTTCGGTGAAAGTTATGAACTTCCCAAACCTTCAAATTTCCAATTTTTGCCATTTGTGCCGAAACCTTCTAGAAACCTCCAAATGCAAATCCGGGCATACTCGCGAGTCCAAAATCACCATCCAGACCTAAAGGAATCATTAAAACTCCGATCCGGGGTCAAATTCACAAAACAGTCAAACTTTGTCAACTCTTTCAACTTAAAGCTTCAACAATGAAATTCATTCTTCCAAACTTATTCCAATAACCTGAAAACCAAAACCGGCGATTCACATAATTCGTAATACATCATATGAATATAATCATGCCTGCAAACTACCGAGCAAAGTGTAAATTCTCAAAATGACTGGCCAGGTCGTTACATCCTTCCTCACTTAAACATATGTTCGTCCTCGAATGTGCCATGAGTTGTTCCCAGAACCACCAAACCACCGTATAACCTTACCATGTACATACCCGGGGGTGATCCCACGTCACCCTATCCTATATAGGTCCAATAACACAACATAACTTAAATTTCTCAATTCAAACTAGCCCATAAGCCTTAGGACCCGTTCGGCCATAAATTTTACCAAAATAAACTTGGGTTCTATTTGGGAAACACTTGTTTGGCGATAGATTTTGCCTATATTTTGGAAAAATCCCAAATCCCAAATCCTAAATCCCAAAACCAGCTAATAGCTGGTTTTGGGCCAAATCCCTAATAATACATATGTTTTTCCAAAATAAATTTGGGAAATATGTTTTGAAAACGTATGTCCAAACACATTTTCATCTTCAAGCCAAACTTCACCCAAAAAAGATTTTTCAAAATAAATTTGGGAATCTATGGCCAACCGCTAGCTTAGAATCCAATTTTCCAACATCCGGAATTTCGTATAAGATCTGAATATCGCAACCTACACGTTGTATAAGTCTGAACACGCGGTACGAAACCGCAACCATAACCTAAGCTACAATTACATGAGATACCACATAACCCAAATACCCATAGCAAATCTCTGATCACAGTAACTGCTCATAACAACCTAATCCCGGTAATCAACCTCATACCTAACAAAAACTCTTTCAAAAACCTTCGTACACTGCCGATAATGTAAGGACACGCAGAAAATCATAATCATTCTTCAAATCAACAAGCTATGGATCTCCCTTTCCTTTAACAAGAACTAAAGCCAATCCCTAATTCGACTTCTGATATTATCCTTCCAAATATACCGCAATCAAATCCGATAGTACCCATCCTAGATCTAACAACTCCATCTTATCGAATACCAACTACTCTACTGACACGCAACACCCATACTACTCAGAGCCACAAACCGTGCAATCCATGCTAAGAACCTATCACACATTGTAGGACCAAAACACATGAATCTAACACAAGGGTCATACCTCAACATAACCCCACTTCAATGCGCGATTCCATCCAAATGGTTATCCATATCATATACCTCGAGCCACCCTGCTCAAAATCAATAACCACGCAAAATTCGGCATCAAGCACCCCGAGTGCATTACCATAACCATAGAGAATCAAATGACACAATGCTACATAAATCCTAAAAGGACATAACCAATACACCCTCAATCATGAAATACCCAATTACTCATCTCGATCAAATTCCTCTATAAGACCACAATAGAACCACACCATGTGTAACGACCTGCCGGTCGTTTTGCGTTATCGGACCCTGTTCCCCTAAATGAAACTTCCCATAACGGATTATTATAATTTATGACTTGCGGGGACTGGTGGTCCAGGATTCGGAGGTGTTTGGAGTGCTATAGGAACGATTGGTTCCTTAAGGTTGGCCTTTAAGGCCAAGTTTGACTTCGGTCAACAATTTGGGTAAATGACCCCGGAATCAAGTTTCGTCAGTTCCTGTAGCTTCGTGCGATGATTTTGGACCTAGGCATATGTTCGAAATGGGTTTCTGATGACCCGGGTGCATTTCAGTGCCCAATATTAAAATAAGAAGTTCCTTAAGTTCCTGTTTTGGTTTGGGACGTGTTTTTATCTTATCGAGGTTCGCACGGAATTTTAAGACCGGGAGTAGTTTTGTTATGTTAATTTTGACTTGTTTGCAAAATTTGGTGTCATTCCGAGTTGTATAGGCCGGTTCGGCGCGTTGTTAGCGAAGTCTAGAAAACTTTAAGTTCCTAAGTTTGGTTCTTGGGGTTTTGAGGTGTGATTTTGAGTTTTAGCGTTGTTTTGGGTGTTCCGAAGGCTCTAGCGAGTCTGTATTATGACTTGGGACTTGTTGGTATATTTGGACGGGCGCTCGGGTGGGCCCAGGTTCCTCCCGGACACCACACGAGGCCAAAAACCTGCTGAAACAGCTATTGGTGCACCTGTTCTGGTGTGACCGCAGGTGCGGTGGACCAGTTGCAGGTGCGGCACTGCTCTTGCGGTCCCAGCCTCGCAGGTGCGGACAAAGTTTCGTAGGAGCGAAGCCGCAGGTGCAAACCCAGGATCCCAAGTCCATTTCCGTAGGTGCGAGCCTTTTCTCGCAGGTGTGAGACCGCAGGTGCGGTCCTCGAACCGCAAGTGCAAAAACACTGTCCAGATAGTGTATTTTTATACACGGGTCTTAACACATTTTTCTCATTTTCTTCTTCTTCCTTGGGGCGATTTCCACCATTGTTGAGGGGCAAACGACCTGGTCATTTAAGGTAAGTAAAATCTACTCTAATATTAGCTTCATGCATGGATTATAAGTTAAATTAACTACCTAAATTAGTGAAAAATCAAGAATTGGGTAGTGACCTAGGGCCTTCGATAATTTGAGAATTTACCCGTCAATTAGCTATGAAATCGAGTGAAAATTGTATATTAGTGGTCCTTAGGCTATGGGTGAGTGTTTCCTTCGAGAATTATTGGAATCCGAGCATACGGGCCCGGGGTCAGATTTTAGAATTTCTTCAAGAATGGTGAATTTACTAAATGAGTAGGAGAATTTCCATACTTTGAGCTTAAATTAATGAATTTGTATAACTTTTTGCTAGTTTCGAGTCCTGGGATGTAGAGTTCAGAGTTTCGGGCGCGTTCTTGGTCTGGGGAGTGAATTCGACACGAGGATAGTCTCCTTTCTAACCTTTTAAGAGGGAATTATCCCCATAGGTGTTTATAAATGGTGGTTTTGTCCTTATTTGTGGGGGTCTGCGTACGCACGAAGTGACGAGAGTCCGTGCGCAGCTACTATTATGCCTTGTCGGGTGGTTTAGGACTCACACGCATGCTCTATGTGTTGTATCTGTGATCTTGTATATTGATTAAGTAGCCTAATATTCTCGAATCCCACATGTGAAATCCTAAGGGGTTATGTTTGAAGTTGATATCTCTAGAATTCTCACATTGTTAGTATGTTCCCCGCTAAATTATCTGGAAATCTCCTGCTAATCATGAATTTATATGGGAACCCAAGTCGCATGGATGATTCGCGAGCGGGGTAGCCCTAATATTATATTAACATGAGTCGCAAGTTCGATTCGCGAGCGGGGTGGTCTTGGTATTATATTAACCATGTCGCATGTTCGATTCGCGAGCGGGGCAGATAGATGCATCTATGGTTCGAGCCGTTCGACCCTCGGCAGTACATTTACTTTTCACGTTGTAAAGACCGTACACTCATAGCCTGTTATATGCTTTGGTAATTTATGAGAAGCCCTGTAATTGCAACTGTTGGTCATGAAAAGAATGAAGGTTAAATAGCTATTATGCCATGGAAAAAGGATGACGCGAGGGTACTAGTGATTGTTATTTGATGCTCATTTCCTTATTACTATTCATTACTGCTACTACTGGTTAGCCTGCACTCATTCCACATTGTCGGACCCTAGTAAGTATCACGTCGACCTCTCGTCAATACCTCTTTGAGGTTAGGCAGGATACTCACTGGGTATATATTCGTTTATGTACTCATACTACGCTTCTGTACTTAGTTGTACAGGTTTTGAGGCTGGGGCATCTGGTTATCCGATCGGAGCTTGACAAATATCTGGACCTGTCTCCACGGTGAGCTGCCTCCCTGTGGGTGATTCTCAGTTGTGCTATGGAGTTATCTTTTATTTATTTATGTCTACATCCTATCAGACATCAGTACAACTTGTATCATCTTTTGTATATTCTACTAGATTGCCTATTGACTTGTGTCACTAGTTCCTGGAATGTACATTGTAGGCTCTTATTTTGGGATTGTATATATTGGATCACGATCATTTTGGCTGTATTATTAAAATTGGTTAATGTTTCCATTTTTATTTAAATGATCAAAGTTTACAAATTTGGTAAGTGTGGGGTTGGTATGTCAAATAAGGATAACCTCACTAGTAAACAACTGTTGGCTTGCCTGACTCCGGTGTTGGACGCTATCACGACGTTGGATTTTGGGTCGTGAAAACATGGTATCAGAGCACTAGGTTCACGTAGGTCTCACAAGTCACATGAAAACCTAATAGAGTCTCGCGGATCGATATGGAGACGTCTGTATTTATCTTCGGAGGCTATATGGTGTTAGGAAACCTCTCTTTATTCATGATCTATCGTTTAATTGATGGTATACTAAATCTCATTCTTCTATTCTCTCACAGATGGTGAGGACGCGTACATCTGGTAGAGGCGGGGGGAGGGCACCGACCCGCGGTAGCGGATGGGGGCGTCCCAGAGGTATTCCAGTTGCACCACCAGCGGATCCTACTATAGAAGAGCAGGGGGAGGTTCCCCCATCAGGTCCTACTCCAGTGGACTTCATGATGGTGCCAGGCTTCCAGGAGGTCATGGGCCGTATGTTGAGATTTATGGATACTATGTCCCAAGCTGGTTTATTTCCAGCGGATCCTGCCACATCTCAGGCACGAGGGGGATCCCAGACCCCTACTGCCCAGGCTGCAGGACAGACATCTGCACTTCATCATACCCCGGGTACACTGCCCGTGGGTGGGGTTCAGCCTGTAGCAGCAGCACCTAAGCCCAGACCAGTTGCGGACGGTGATTCGTAGAAGTTATTGGACAGATGGATCTGATTTCATCCTCTGGTCTTCGGGGGTGAGCGAGGTGAGGATGCCCAGGATTTCATTGACAGGTGCAGGGACCGACTGCACAACATGAGGATACCGAGGTCCCATGGAGTGGACTTCGCTACTTTCCAGTTAGATGGCAGAGCTCGTAGATGGTGGCAGTTCTATATTGTCAGCAGGCCAGCAGGTTCTCCTTCTATCACTTGGGAGAAATTCACTCAGATGTTTCTAGATAGATATATTCCACCCTCTGAGAGAGAAGAGCTGCGGTATTAGTTTGAGCAGCTGGAGCAGAGGCAGCTGTCAGTGACAGACTATGAGGCCAGATTTTCACAGTTGTCTCGCCATGCACTCATGATACTACCTACCGATGCTGAGAGAGTGCGGAGATTTGTAGCCAGGTTGCATCCAGGCATTAGGACAAGCATGGCCCGAGAGGTGGAGATGGGGACTCCTTATCAGCTAGTAGTGGAGATTGCTCGTAGGGTCGAGGGTTATCGGTCGACGGTCAGGGAGCAGGTACAGCTGGATAAGAGCGCCAGATATTTCGAGGATTTTAGAGGTGCCCCAGCTAGGGGCAGAGGTCAGTTTGGTAGGGGTCAGCCCAGCAGGCCCCCATATTCAGCACCACCACCACCACCTCCTCGTGGTACTCCAGTGAGGCCTTACTTCAGTGCTATGCCAGAGGGTTCTCACCGTCTCCTAGTTATCTTGGGTTCTACTTCAGGGCAGCAGGTCGTGCCTCCAGTGAGATGTTACGAGTGGGGGCATCTCGGCCATATTAGGAGGACTTGTCCAAGGTTTCTGAGAAAGGCAGTGCAGCAGGGTTACCAGCCTATGAGTCCAGCACCATCATTTCGGCCACCTAGATATGGGGGACAGGTCGGCAGGGGTCGTCCTAGAGGTGGAGGCCAGTCAGGGGGAGGTCAACCAGCTCTTGTTCATTCTGGCGGGGCTCAGTCTTCTGGTGCTCCACCTAGATTTTATGCTTTTTCGGCCAGATCAGATGTAGTGGCCTCAGACGCCGTGATCACACGTATTATTACAGTATGTGGTAGAGAGGCATCAGTGTTATTTGATCCAGGATCCACTTATTCCTATGTTTCTGTCTTATTTACTCATTTCCTGGATGTCCCTCGTGAGTCCTTGGGTTCTCCTATATGTGTGTCCACTCCTGTGGATGATTTTGTTGTAGTAGACCGGGTTTACCGGTCTTGTATGGTCACAATTTGCGGATTCGAGACTCGAGCATATCTCTTATTGCTCGACATGGTTGATTTCGAGATTATTTTAGGCATGGATTGGCTATCTCCTTATCATGCCGTGCTATATTGCCATGCCAAGACAGTTACTTTAGCCATGCCAGAGTCGCCTAGGCTGGAGTGGAGAGGTTCCTCAGTTCGTGCATCCAACCGGGTTATTTCATTATTGAAGGCTCGCCATATGGTCGGGAAGGGTTGTCTGGCCTATTTTGCTTATGTGCGGGACACCACCGCAGAGTCTCCAAAGATTGATTTCGTGCCAGTTGTTCGGGAGTTTGCTGATGTATTTCCTTCGGACCTTCCAGGCATGCCTCCGGATCGTGATATTGATTTCTGCATTGATTTAGCTCCAGACACCCAGCCTATATCCATTCCTCCGTACCGTATGGCTCCAAAAGAGTTGAAGGAGAATATTGAGGAGTTGTTAGCTAAGGGGTTCATCATATCGAGTGTATCAACGTGGGGTGCTCCAGTTTTATTTGTGAAATAAAAATATGGGTCTATGCAGATGTGTATTGATTACCGCCAGTTGAACAAGGTTACCATTAAGAACAAGTATCCCTTGCCGCGCATCGATGATTTGTTTGACCAGTTGCAGGGTGTTCGTGTGTTTTTTAAGATTGATTTGCAATCAGGGTATCATCAGTTGAGGATTTGGGCTTCAGATGTTCCGAAGACTGCTTTTCGTACGAGATATGGTCATTATGAGTTCCTGATGATGTATTTAAGATTGACTAATGCCCCAGCAACATTCATGGACTTGATGAATAGGGTGTTCAGGCTGTATATTGATTCCTTTATCATTGTCTTCATTGATGACATTTTGATTTACTCATGTAGCCTGGGGGAGCACGAGCAACATTTGAAAGTTGTGCTCCAGACTTTGCGAGAACAGAAGCTATATGCTAAGTTCTCCAAGTGTGAGTTCTGGTTGCATTCTGTGGCAATTTTGGGGCATGTGGTATCTGGAGAAGGAATCAAGGTTGATACTCAGAAGATCAAGGCAGTTCAGAGTTGGTCGCGTTCTACTTCAGCTACAGATATCAGGAGCTTTTTGGGACTAGCAGGCTATTATCGCCGATTTGTGGAGGGATTCTCTTCTATTGCAGCTCCATTCATTAGATTGACTCAGAAGAATGCCCCGTTCAGATGGTCCGACGAGTGTGAGGTGAGCTTTCAGAAGCTCAAGTAAGTATTGACCTCAACACCAATTCTAGTGTTGCCTTCCGGTTCTGGGATGTATACAATATATTACGACGCCTCGCGCGTTGGCTTGGGGTGTGTATTGATGTAGGAGGGGAGATTTATTGCTTATGCTTCGCGTTAGCTTAAGGTTCATGAGAAGAATTACCCTGTGCATGATTTGGAGTTGGCGGCGATTGTTCATGCTCTTAAGATTTGGAGGCACTACTTGTATGGAGTGTCCTGTGAGGTTTATACAAACCACCGTAGATTGCAGCAATTGTTCAAGCAGAAGGATCTTAATTTGAGACAGCGCAGATGGCTTGAGTTGTTGAAGGATTATGATATCACCATTCTTTATCACCCAGGTAAGGCAAATGTGGTAGCAGAAGCTTTGAGCAGGAAGGCTGAGAGTATGTGTAGCTTGGCTTATATTGCAGCAGAGGAGAGACCTCTAGCCTTGGACATTCAGACCTTGGACAATCGCCTAGTGAGGTTAGACCTTTCAGAGCCTCGTCGAATTTTAGCACATGTGGTTGCTCAGTCTTCGTTATTTGGAGAGATTAAGGCCCAACAGTTCTATGATCCGTGCTTAGAAGAGCTTCGGAAGACAGTGGTTCAGGGTAGGGCCAAGGAGGTTACTATTGGCGAGGATGGTGTTCTGAGAGTTCAGGGCTGCTTATGTGTTCCTAATATTGATGGCCTGAGGGAGAGGATTCTAGAGAAGGCACGCAGTTCTCGATATTCTATTCATCCTGGTGCTACGAAGATGTATCGTGACTTGAAGCAGCATTTCTGGTGGAGGCGGATGAAGAAGGCCATTGTGGAGTATGTGACTAGGTGTCTTAGTTTCCAGCAGGTTAAGTATGAGCACCAGAGGCAAGGAGGCCTACTTCAGCAGATGCCCATTCCTGAGTGGAAATGGGAGCGCATCACTATGGACTTCGTGGTTGGGTTGCCTCGGACTTTGCGGAAGGTTGACGCGGTTTGGGTCATCGTGGTATATTGACCAAATCGGCGCATTTCATTCTTGTAGCTACTACATATACTTCAGAGAGGTTGGACCAGATCTACATTCGGTAGATAGTCCGGTTGCATGGTGTGCCAGTATCCATTATATCAGATCGAGGTCCTCAGTTTACCTCAAACTTCTGGAGATCATTGCATAGTGAGATGGGCACCCAAATAGACCTCAGCACAACATTTCACCCTCAGACCGATGATCAGTCGGAGCGTACAATTCAGATATTGGAGGACATGCTCAGGGCATGTGTGATTGACTTTGGAGGTCAGTGGGACTAGTTCTTGCCTTTGGCCGAGTTTACTTACAATAATAGTTACCAACATTGAGATGGAACCGTTTGAGTCTTTGTATGGTCGGCAATGCCATTATCCTATCGGGGGGTTTGAGCCTGGCGAGTCTAAGTTATATGGCATCGACCTGGTGAGGGATGCCTTGGAGAAAGTGAAGTTGATTCAGGAGAGGCTCCGTACAACACAGTCCAGACAGAAAAGTTACGCGGATCAGAGGGCGCGTGATGTATCATTTATGGAGGGAGATAGATTCTTGTTGAAAGTCTCGCCTATGTAGGGTATTATGAGGTTTGGGAAGAAGGGCAAGCTGAGCCCGAAGATTATAGGTCCATTCGAGGTGTTGAGGCGAGTTAGGGAGGTTGCTTATGAGTTGGCCTTGCCTCCCAGTTTATCAGGAGTTCATCCAGTTTTTCATGTATCCATGCTTCGGAGGCACCACGTCGACTTCTCTCACGTTGTTGATTTCAGCACTATTCAGTTGGATGAGAGTTTGGTCTACGACGAGGAGCCAGTTGCTATTATTGATAGGCAGGACCGGTAGTTCAGGTCCAAGAGAGTTTCTACCGTAAAGGTCCAGTGGAAGAGCCAACCAGTTGAGGAGGTGACCTGGGAGTCCGAGGAGGACATGCGGAGCAGATATCCACACTTATTCAGCACTTCAGGTATGATTCTAGACGCCTTCGAGGGTGAACGTTTGTTTAAAAGGTGGAGAATGTAACGACCTGGCCGGTCGTTTTGTGTTATCGGACCCCGTTCCCCTAAGTGGAACTTCCTATAGCAGCTTATTGTGATTTATGACTTGCGGGGACTGGTGGTCCGGGATTCGGAGGTGTTTAGAGTGCTATAGGAACAATTGGTTCCTTAAGGTTGGCCTTTAAGGCCAAGTTTGACTTTGGTCAAGAATTTGGGTAAACAACCTCGGAATCGAGTTTCGTCGGTTCCGGTAGCTTCGTGTGATTATTTTGGACCTAGGCGTATGTTCAGAATAGGTTTCTGATGACTCGGGGGCATTTCGGCGCCCAATATTGAAATAACAAGTTCCTTAAGTTCCTATTTTAGTTTGGGACGTGTTTTGTGTTATCGAGGTCTGAACAAAATTCTGAGATCGAAAATAGTTCCGTTATGTTAAATATGACTTGCCTACAAACTTTGGTGTCATTCCGAGTTGTACAGGCCGGTTCGGCGCGTTGTTAGGAAGTATAGAAAACTTAAAGTTCCTAAGTTTGGTTCTTGGGCTTTTTAGGGGTGATTTTGAGTTTTAGCGTTGTTTTGGTTGTTCCGGGGCTCGAGCGAGTCCGTATTATGACTTGGGACTTGTTGGTAGGACAGGGGCTCGGGTGGGCCCAGGTGCCTCCGGATACCACAAGAGGCCAAAAACCAGCTGAAACAGCTGCTGGTGCACCTGTTCTGGTGTGACCGCAGGTGCGGTGGACCAGTCGCAGGTGCGGGACTGCTCCTGTGGTCCCAGCCTCGCAGGTGCGACCCCTTAGTGGTCTAGCCAATTCACGCAGGTGCGGAAAAAGTTCCATAGGAGCGAAGCCGCAGGTGCGGGCCCAGGCTCCCCAGTCCATTTCCGCAGGTGCGAGCCTTTGCTCGCAGGTGCGGTCCTCGAGCCGCAGGTGCGAAAACACTGTCCAGACAGTGTGTTCTTATACACGGGTCTTAACATATTTTTCTCATCTTCTTCTTATTCTTCTTCCTTGGGGCAATTTCCACCATTGTTGAGGGGCAAACAACCTGGTCATTTAAGGTAAGTAAAATCTACTCTAATATTAGCTTCAGGCATGGATTAGAAGTGAAATTAACTACATAAATTAGTGAAAAATCAAGAATTGGGTAGTGATCTAGGGCCTTCGATAATTTGAGAATTTACCCGTCAATTAGCTATGAAATCGAGTGAAAATCTTGTATTAATGGTCCTTAGGCTATGGGTGAGTGTTTCTTTCGAGAATTATTGGAATCCGAGCTTGCGAGCCTAGGGTTGGATTTTAGAATTTCTTCAAGAATGGTGAATTTACTAAATGAGTAGGAGAATTTCCATACTTTGAGCATGAATTAATGAATTTGTATAACTTTTGGCTAGTTTCGAGTCCTCGGGTGTAGAGTTTGGAGTTTCGGGCGCGTTCTTGGTCCGGGGAGTGAATTCGACATGAGGTGAGTCTTCTTTCTAACCTTGTAAGAGGGAATTGTCCCCATATGTGATTATAAATCGTGGTTTTGTCCTTATTTGCGGGGGCTGTGTACGCACGAAGTGACGAGCATCTGTGCGCAACTATTATTATGCCTTTTCGGGTAGTTTAGGACTCACAAGAATGCTCTATGTGTTGTATCTGTGATCATGTATATGGATTAAGTAGCCTAATGTCCTCTAAGCCCACATGTGAAGGCCTAAGGGGTTATGTTTGAAGTTGATATCTCTAAAATTCTCACACTGTTAGCATGTTCCCTGCTAAATTGTCTGAATATATCCTGCTAATCATGAATTTTTATGGATCTAGAGTCGGGTAGCCCTAACATTATATTAACCCGAGTCACAGGTTCGATTCACGAGCGGGGGTGGTCTTGGTATTATATTAATTGCGTCGCATGTTCGATTCACAAGCGGGAAAGATAGATGCATCTATGGTTCGGGCTGTTCGACCCTCGGCAGTGCACATTTATTTTTCACGTCGTAATGACCGTACGCTCATAGCGTGTTATATGATTTGCTAATTTGTGAGAAGCCCTGTAATTGCAACTGTTGATTTCATGAAAAGAATGAAGGTTAAATAGCTTGTATGCCATGGAAAAAGGATGGCACGAGGGTACTAGTGATTGTTATTTGATGCTCATTTCCTTATTACTGTTCATTACTGCTATTACTAGTTAGCCTGTACTCATTCCACATTGTCTGACCCTAGTTAGTATCACGTCGACCTCTTGTCACTACTTCTTCGAGGTTAGGCGGGACACTCACTGGGTATATATCTGTTTATGTACTCATACTACGCTTCTGTACTTAATTGTACAGATTTTAAGGCTGGAGCGTCTGGTTATCCGACCGGATCTTGACATATATTCTTGACCTGACTCCACGGTGAGCTGCCTCCCTGTGGGCGATTCTCAGCTGTGCTATGGAGTTATCTTTTGTTTATTTTTGTCTACATCCTATCAGACATCAGTACAACTTGTATCATCTTTTATATATTCTACTAGATTGCCTATTGACTTGTGACACTAGTTCCTGGCATGCACATTGTAGGCTCTTATTTTGGGACTGTATATATTGGATCACGATCATTTTGGCTGTATTATTTAAATTGGTTAATGTTTCCGCTTTTATTTAAATGATCAAAGTTTAAAATTTTGGTAAGTGTGTGGTTGGTATATCAAATAAGGATAACCTCACTAGTAAACAACTGTTGGTTTTCCTGACTCCGGTGTTGGGCGTCATCACGACCTGCGTTGGATTTTGGGTCGTGACACCATGTGTTCCTAAAACCAACGAATTAGAATTTCTCATAGCATAGAAGAGTAACTCCCAGAAAATTTCAGATCACGGATAAGCTCAACAACAACCGACTGGCATATCCCTCAACAATAGCATTATGGAGTCAACCAATCCGACTCGGTGTAGAATACACATCCTAATCTGGCCTACCGATAGATCCCCAAATCGACTCTAGGCACCCACAATAGATAAATAAACCTCTAAAAGCCCACAATGACTGAATCATAACACATACTATCATCTGGCTAGCTTCGTCCATGACTTCACAGTCCACAACCATGAAACAACCTGCTCCTGAGAACTCCCAGTCTCCAAATCCATAGAACACACAATTCGCCATATATGATCCCAACTCCACCGCCAGAATGTCTAACACATCCCTCATACACGATCATCCCACGAGGAATACTCAAAATTCTTCAGTGTCACATAGCGAAATTCGAAGGAGAGTGTTGTAGTACTAGTGAAGTATCCATAAATGAAACACATTGCCCCTTCTGAAATGTATACTCTCATCAAGGCATTACCAATTAGTAATATCATTACCTAGTCATCTGAAACCGTCCATGCTGCCTACGAATTTCATGACCTTCCCTTCAAAACTAAACTGTGATCTCGCTCACAAAAATGTCAATCCCACAAAACACACTGCAGATACCATGCCATCATATGAAAATACGAGAACTTCATAGTTCACTCCGAGTCATAAACAACTACATACCCAATTATCCAAGGACCTTCCATTTGATTCCATCCAGGAGATATTCAATATACACCATATGCTCCTCACGCCAGTAGGAGGTATACCCCTCGAACCGTGGTAAAAGCCATTGAGAACTCTTCGAACCCATTTGCACATAACTAAGCTATCAGAACCCAACCTCCCTAACTCAACCCAGCCACGCATGTCGCCAAAATCCAAGAGCAATGCCATGAAACACCTATAGAGCCTAGCCACATCATAAGTATGTATACGGCTAAAATCAGAGAACCCAATTTTACGGCCACTTCGGTGAAGGCAAAGGTTCGAAGGCCCGAGCTCGGCATTGAGGGGCACGTCGAGGGTACTCAACCCCAAGGTAGTACAAATCAAGGGTCGACATGAAAAGGCAGAAACTCCCGAAAGGAACGTGGTTAAAGCTGACAAAGTACATAAAATAGTACAAGCTCGTATCGTGACATTAAATGGTTGTACCAACCATCTCTCTTTACATTAATATGCATGTACTATGTTGGGACCCCCCCCCCACCCATATATAAAGGGGACCCTTGTCACTTTGTAACACATATGACACTCAATACAAGAACAAGAACAATCTCTGCTCTCTAGCAAAACATTCTCAACAATTGTCTCATTAAATTATTGCTTCTCATTTATTGTGTTCTTGAGTTATTCTTCACTTATTGCTTATTATTGATTGTAAATAGGCCAACCTTAAGGAATTCAATACTGTTATACCATTACCGATAGCCCCTACTCAATCTTCTCGATCTCGACCTCGAGGCCTGACCGACCACCCTCGAGACTGGCCTCTTGATACCTGGTTTGTGCAATCTAGTTCTTTTCGCACTTATTTCATTTTTCTCGCTTCATACTCAGCATCTATTGTCTAAACAACCAATATTAAAATAGATCACATATTTTTAGAACAACACAATCAAATATAATTATACTTACTATTTTCAAGGTAAACAGTTTGGCACCCACCATGGGGCTAAAAATAATAGTAATCATTTTAGTGATGGTTTGCTAAAAACACAAGTTATTCTTCACACTTTTTATTTTCCAAGAATCTTCAATTTCAGGTCAGAAAATGTCTAACTCAGTAAACGCACACGAAAAAATCAGTCCTAAAGACCACAGAGAGAATGGCGCAGCGGCTGCAGGTGCTGGTGTGCCACCGCAAAACCCTAAAGGGGCACCAATGCAAATTCATGTCGATGAAGGCTCGCACAATGCACAACATGTCAATGTGAGCTCTCATACAGACGGGAGCGTTCGTGAAGGAGACCATCGTGAAGTACAGGGAACCCCTTCTCCAAGAGAAAGGGAAGTTAGACTTCATGTTATTTTTGAAATGTTGCAGGCATAACAAGTGGCTATTGCTCAGCTACAAAGCCATCAGAGAACCCTGAGCACAATACCACCAAAAATGGCTCCCCGATTCGAACAAGCACCGGAAACATCGAGCGATAATGGGTCGGCAGTCGACCCCGCCATTATGAAAATGCTCGAAGAACTCGCTAAAAGGATTGAATCAGGCGAGAAGAAGACATAGGCTAACGACAAAAAAGTGAAGACCTACAACTCGAGGGTTGATCAGATCCCAGGCGCACCCCCGATATTAAAGAGTGTAGACTCAAAAAAGTTCATACAAAAGCCATTTCTGTCAAGTGCAGCTCCGATACCTATCCCGAAGAAATTCATAATGCCAGATTTCTCGAAGTACAGTGGAATTTCGGACCCTAATGAGAACATCACCGCTTACACTTGTGCTGTGAAAGGGAAATACCTGAGGGACAAAAAGATTGAATCTGTTCTAATGAAAAAGTTCAGAGAAACACTATCCAAAGGGGCCATGATGTGGTATCCTAACCTGCCCCCCGAACTCGATATATTCATTTGACATGATGACAGACTCCTTTGTAAAAGCACATGCTGGTGCCATCAAGGTCGCTACAAGAAAATCTGATGTTTTCAAAATCAAGCAAAGGGAGAATGAAATGTTAAGGGAATCCGTGTCCCGCTTTTAACTAGAGCGAATAGAATTACAACCGATCTCTGACGATTGGGCGATGCAAGCCTTCACTCAGGGTTTGAATGAGCGAATCTCGATAGCTTCGAAACAACTACCCCGCTGTAGTTTGGGCGGATGTACACAACAGGTACCGGTCGAAGATCAGGGTCGAGGACGACCAATTGGAAGCCCCCTTGGGCTCAGTGTATCCTAGCAGAGTCTTAGAAAAGGAATCAAGGCTTACAGAAAGAGAGCCAAGGCCAAACAAAGAAAGGTATCAACCGTACGTAGAACATCGGATAAACACCCGGAGGCATAACATACCTTAAAATGACCAAACGATGGACCAATGATAGAATCCTCAGGGACTCGTGAGCAAAGCAGGATTCGACAGACACGCAGGGCCGGTAGAGGCACCCTAGCTATCTGAGTACAACTTCAACATCGATGTTTCAGACATCGTATCGGCCATTAGCAAGATCAGGGATACTAGGTGGACGAGACCCATGCTATAAGATCCCTCACAAAGGAACCCCAACTTGATATGAGAATATCACGATACGCACGTTCATAGGACCGAAGATTGCAGAAAGCTTCGAGAAGAGTTGCTCGACTAATCAGCAAAGGATACCTTCAAGAATTCTTCAGCGACCGAGCTAAAAATCAATTTCGGGAAAGAGAGGAAAACAATAAAAATGAAAGAGAAGAGCCACGACATGTCATCCACATGATTATTGGTGGAGTCGACGTCCCTCAGGGACCCATTTTTAAGTAGACCAAAGTATCTATCACCAGGGAAAAGCAAACTCGGAGCTACATACCTGAAGACGCCGTTTCGTTCAGCGAAGAGGACATCGAGACCTTTTCCCAACCTCACAATGAAGCACTCGTAATTTCTTTTCTTTTCAATAAATTTCAAATTAAGAGTGTGCTCGTGGATCTAGGTAGCTCGGCCAACATAATTCGATCGAGGGTGGTAGAGCAGATCAGGTATCTCGACCAGATCATACTTGCCTCTCGTGTCCTCAATGGCTTCAACATGGCAAGCGAAACAACGAAAGGAAAAATCATCCTCCTGGTCAACGTGGCCGACACAATTCAAGATACCAAGTTCCATGTCATCGAATATGACATGAGGTACAACGCATTTCTTGGAAGGCCATGGATCCACAATATGAGGGCGGTGCCGTGAACTCTTCACCAAATGATGAAGTTACCTATGAAGGATGGAGTAAAAATAGTATACAGAGAGCAACACGCATCAAAAGAAATGTCCATAGTGCCAGATGTGGCATCGGCACCTTCTTCATCGAAGGATCCAAAAAACAAGCAAACAACCAAGCAACAATCATAAACTACATCCTTAGAGGAACAAACAAAGGATCGTGATGCGTCCTCGGAGATGATAACCAAAGCGTATCAAGGCTCGAGCGCCATCATAGCTAAAGTACAACCGTATCTTTTTTTCCTTTCACACTATATCCTAACCTGCGTGCAGGCGTTTGATTGAAAGGAGTCTAAGGACTCCCCAAATCGAAGGCCTTAGGTTTGAAAGAATGCGTTGCACTCTTTTTTCCTCACATTGGATTTTATCCCAAAAGAGTTTTACCAGCGAGGTTTTTAACGAGGCAACATCCATATGCTACCTAAGGAGAACTCACCAAGTATTCAAGGATTCTCTCCGATCAACCTCGAACTTTGAGGGGCATCCCCCCGGGAGATCACTGAAATATACCAAAGAGGGTCTCGACAGGAGAATGATGTATGGGGCCAAATGGTCGAATGAACCGTGTCCGTATAGAACAATCGAACCCTTGATGGAAAACACATGTATACTTGTGTCAAGTAATCAGAGAAGTACCTTCTATCATCAAAACATTTCGCGCATCAAAAAAGTTTTCCATTTTTACAAGAGACAGCCCCAGGGCCAAAAACCTAACAAACACGCAGGAACTGTCCTCGACAGTCACTACGTCGAGTCGCCCAAAACTAGAAGCTGTAAGACCTCAGTGCATGTCACTCCGAGCTCATAAGCCCTCCTCCAAGCAACATCAATTCTGACTCGGGGGCTGTCCCCGACATCGGTTCATCGAGATATAAAACTTGAAGTCGTAAGACCTCAGGGCAGGAAAATTCTAACTCATAAGCCCTCCACGAGGAAATATAAAGCCCTCTTCGAGGCAACATACAAATTTGTAAGACCTTAAGATAGGCATAAGCCCCATATCAAAGTCAAGGCTATATATCGAACTTGTAAGACCCAAAATTCATACCCTCGATATAGATGCCATGGCTATCTCACTCGGAGACTAAAAGGATACGGCCAAACACAAATGACCATTTTCATAAGGCTCTGGCCAAACTAACGCAACTCGGAGACGTCCGACTGTTTCCTTAAGATCACAGGCCTCCATTTATTTTGAAAAGAACCGGTTAAAGGTTGTGCCAACCTAAAGCGTAAGAGCCCAAGTCGCTTGCTACATTAAAGGTTGTACCAACCTAAAGTGTAAGAGCCCAAGTCGCCAGCTAGTTGTATCGACCTTACGCGTAAGAGCCCAAGTCGCCAGCTATGGGTCATACCGACATAAAGCGCCTCAAGGACAATTTATAACCCCAAGGGTTTCATCCCAAAGTCCAACTTGACGGACCAACTACCAACAAGCAAATCAGATCAAAGAATATTTCATATATATATATTTATGTGTATTACAAATACATATTTACAACGCTCCTACAGGAGTCTTATGCAAATAACAAAGTAGAAAATATATTCTACTCTCAGGACTAGCCCCCTCAAAGGCCCCTCGGACCAGCTACCACGGCGGCCTTCAAGTATCTGCATCAGCTCAAGAGAGGAAAAATTTGACATCGGTCTCGTCCGCCTCGGCCTGCTTTATTTCATCCGAGAGGTCAAAGCCCCTAGCATGTATCTCTTCGAGGGTCTCCCTCCGGGACTTGCATCGGGCATACTCATTTCCCCTCCTCTCTCTGTTGAAAGCCTCTCTCAACTCAGCCCGTGCATCGGCAGTGTATTTCAAGTAAACGCCACCTTCTTATCAGCCTTCGCTCGAGCTACCTCAACTTCAGTCCAAGCATCCACAACCTCTGCCTTCATATTTAGAAGATCTGCCTCAAGCTTGGCAATCCTGCTCAACTGAATTGTGTTGTCTTCCCGAGCATTGCGAAGTTGTATCTCGAGGGCAGCGGCCTTAGACAAAGCATTCCTTTGTGCCGCAATAGGTACGTCTATATGCGCTTTCAACATTTGACATTCGGACCTAACTTTCCCGACCTCGCCTCAAAGGCCTTTCCAATGGTTCTATTTTTTCCTGCAACTGAAGTACCAAAGCATTAGCTCCCAAAAGCGAGAAAGAAGGCACATACCTCTACAGGGTAAGGGTTACCTGGCACTCGAGTTTGCCTTCATAAATCCGGCTCCGATGCATCTCCACTCGAATATGTATCAAATCTTTTGTATTCTCATTACAAATAAGCTTGAGAGATCTTTTATCACCCTAAGCTTCCCGCAATCGGGCCTCACAGCGAAGCAACTCGGCCTTGAGTTTGTCGAAAACCTGCAAAAGAAAAACTCTGGTTCAAAGAATAAAGATTCATAGCCAAAAAAGCCAGAAAGGCCAATCGTAACTCATCTAGGAACAAAGCCGTCGGGCCTCCTTAAAAGTTGAACATGCATCTACCGATTTGGCCTCATCGGCCCCTACCGAACCGCTCTTAATAGGGGTATGCCCACTTGAACCTCAATCGGTCCCGGCAGCCCCTGGTCCCAAGCATCCCTCGATATACCTTCGAGGGCAGAAGCAGATGACGGTGGAGGACTCTTGCTCTTCCTCTCTCGGGGAACCTCTTCTTCAAAATTAAAGGTCCCATGCCTAGCAGAACCAGTAACCTTAGAAGGGCCCCCGGCCTAAGCCGTAGACAAAGAATCATCCTCACAAGGGGAGCCAACGTACGCAGAATGGCCGACGTATATAAATATCTCCTCAGCAACGACGTCTCCTTTATGCCTCTAAGAAGGCCCCGCCTCATCAAGAATGTCCTCATCCATATAGGACCTTTTTCGACTATTATTCTCCCTCGGGTCTTCATTCTCCTCGAGGGGTCACAGCCTCTTTTCGGAAAACCCAAAAACACCTGTGGCATCAGAGTTAGTGCACATGAAAGGAAACATTCATCAAAAGGAATACCACACGACTCATACCGTGGAGCTTCACCTCCTATATCCCCCTCGAGAGATCACGCCACTTGCGCTCGTCGTATGTCGAGGAAGCTTCCAACTTTCGAGTCCAGTCCGCAAGATTGGGGACCTCTCCGGGCATCCACGGGACCGCTGAAAAAGAGAAAAAGAAACACTCTAATAAGTTGATAAGAACAAGAAACACTAAGGCACGTCATGATGCTTACGTTTGAAGTTCCATTTATGGTGAACAGTTAGGAACTTCGCTGGAATGACGTCGACGGTCCTCACCCGAATAAACTGAGTCATCCATCCCGTATTTTGGTCCTCGTCATTGCTGGCATAAAAGGCCTCGTGGACCGACGTAGTAGCGCAATCAGACCTCGACAATGCTGAGGCCGATATAACCTAATGAGGTGGCTGAGGGTAATTCAAGCTCAGCCTTTTCAGTGAAATACCTCATCATCAGCACTATCCGCCAGAAGGACGGATGAATCTGCGCCAAGGTGACTCGGTTAGTTTTACAGAACTCAAGCACAAGTCGGTCAAGGGGGCCCAATGTAAATGATACGTGTATACGGTCAAGAATCCCTCTACATAGGTCATGATGTTTTCATCTCGAGAGGGTATCTGCAGCACCACATTTCCTCCCCCCCCCCAGCCGCAATCTCTCCTTATGGCCTCAAGGTGGTCTTCTTCTATCGATCGAACGAACCTCGAGTCATGCTCTCGATGGCCCGAGGCATCGTATGGTTTCTCCACTGCAAAGTCCTTTTTTTCAGAGCAAAATAGTACGAGGTCAGCTCGCCATACGTTGGTGGTACGCCACCGGCCAGGCTATGGGCAGAGGAAAAATTTCCTTCTTCTTGGTGAACGGATTGGGGCGCGGCAGCCATAGTTACTTAAAGCAAAGGTAAAAAGAGAGGAGCGGAACTTGTTTTTGCAAAGATAGAAAAGAAATGAGAAAGTCGAAAGAAAAGCTGAGGTTTTTCACAAAAATGCAACAGTTAGAATGAAGGAGAAGCAAGAACATTTATAGAACGAAAGGTGGCCAACCAACTGCCTTAAAGGCCATTCAATTTCCGACAGGTCATCATAGCATTTGGGGAAGTGTACCGGTGGGGCCACCTCGGTCACTTCATGGTCACGTCGCATGAATAATACCGTCATAGGAAGTTCGAGGAATCAAATCTCACAGGCTGACCCAACCTCGAGAAGGTTCTTGATCTCAAGGAAATCTACTATTGCAAGTACGAGTTACGAGGAAGCAAAGAATCCAAGCATAAAAGCCATATTGTGGGGAAAGGGTTACGGAACTAAGTTTATGCAAAATGTGACAAAAAATGTTCTTTACAAAAGTTCCAACCAAGGATCCCGCATAAAAGGAAGCAAAACTATTTTATGTCTCCACCGATGTCTGAGCCGCTTTCAGAGCCCTCATCCCATGTACTCGGCATTATCAACTCCTCTTCCAGGGCCCTGGCCTCTTCAATCTTGGCATAGAGATCGACACCTCTGGTGCTCACTTCCTCGAGGGCCTGCCTCTTGCCTTGTTCACGAGCATAGGCAACCCCCTGAGTCATCTTCAGCTCAACCTTCTCATATATCTCCCTTGCCCGGTCGTTTGCAATAGTGGCATCCCTCTTGTACGAGGAGACATATTCACTGGCCTTGGCCTTGGACGCACATAGTGCAGCAGCCTCCTCCTGGGCACCTCGGAGAAGATCTTGGGCCGAGGATAGCTTCCCCCTAAGAACCTCCCTCTCCGAAGTCGTGGCATCATTCAGTCGAGCCAGTTCCATGACTTCGGCGTCCCTGGACGCAACCTCTCCTCGAAGCGGTGGCATCATTCAGCCGAGCCAGTTCCATGACTTCGGCGTCCTTGGCCGCAACCTCTCCTCAAAGCCGCTCTACCAGGGAATCCTTCAGTAAAGTCTGAGAAGCAGAAAGTAAGTCAATTAGCACCAAAACATTACAGCTAAAAGGTGAGAATATGTATACTAGCATACCTGCTCGGAGAAATCGTACCTCTTCCTAAGTGCTCTCTCCAAGCTTTCCCGAAGGTTGGTCAGTTCCTCCTCCCTTCGAGCGCACAGGGCCTCGAGCTCGACCGACCCCGCCATGAGCTTCTCAATTTCCTCTCCATGATGAGTCAACTCATCTTGAAACTTGGAGAAGTCCTGGTCATATAGCTTTTTGACCTGCAACTTAGAAAAGGGAAATCAGAAAGCGAGAATAGAAGATCAAAAAATAAGCATGTTGTTCTCGAATGTCACCTGCTTTTGGAGCCTCTTGGCTTCCTTGAGGGAAACTGGGGAATCAACGTCGGTCTCCTCATCTACCCTCTCGAAGTAGTCTCTGAATGCATCCTCCTCTCCACGAGAGGTCTCTGGACCAGGGACACCCCTAACTTGAGCATCCCATATATCCCCTGGAGAGAATGACGGGCTCGAATGAAATCCACCAGCGACGTCGGCCTCTATCGAGGTTTCTTCCCTGTCTCTGAAAGCTCTAGTATCAAGTCCCCCGAGCTCCTCAACATGGACTGTGCCATGTCCGATGAGCGTATCAGGGACTGTGCCCAAACCCTCCTCGAGGGTCTCCTCTACAAATGACGGGTCCGCATTGGCCGCCTCAAGCTCAACACACGACCGCTCAACAGCCCTCGAAGCCTCGGCGCTTCATTTTTCCCTTTGTACCAAAGGGCGGCATCGTCTCTCTCCTCCTTGGTCTGCAGGCTCTCAGTGGCTGTCGAAGACAAGACTGTGGCTTCAGTCTTAGGCCTCCGAGTCCTTGACCTTTTTGATTTTTGGGACCCCGTCGGGGTCTCTTTCTTCCTTTTTCTATCTTTGGTGGCCTTCGGGGCCTTTTCCTCACTAGGTGGGGGCGGCCTCATCAACACGCCTTCATCAAGGCCTGCACAAGTATATTATTTCAAAGGGCATCATCAGCAAAAATTTTCACAAAGAATATGAAAGTAGTAGCAACAAGAACGTATCATGGTTCTTGTCCTGCCGTCGTGTTTTGTCCAGCTCACGCCATACGTTCTTGTCATATGGGAAAGCAGAATATAAACATTTGATCCACCCTAGAAGGTCCCGAACCACATCGGAAAACCAAACAGTGGTTGCACAATTAAAAGAAAATCAGTCGAAAGAGACAGCAAAAGCATGCTCGAGTCGAGGGTACTTATGTTTCATGTTCCACTCCTCCGGGAATGGCACTCTGTCAGCAGGGATGATATTGGAGGTTCTGATTCTGACGAATCGACTCATCCACCCCGATCACTATCCTCGTCGATGCAGGCGAGGAACACCTTGGTGGATCGACGGTGTAATTTAATAAGGCCCCCATGGAAAAGTCGAGGGCTATATAATCTGATCAAATGGTCGAGGGTGAAGGTCATTCCCTCGACCATGTTGGTAATATGACGAAACATATATACAATCCTCCAAAAAGAAGGATAGATCTGACCGAGTGTCACTCTGTATTGGCGGCAAAAATCAAGACTCACCGGATCAACCGGTGGGGAATAAGAATCGACGGGGCCTAAGGTGAAGGGGTATGTATAGACGCTAAGGAAGGCAGGCTTATGCGTGACTATGCTTTCGTCGGTTATAGGGATATCTACTCAGGCTACCTCTCCCTAATGACAATCAAGTTTTACCCTCTCAATATCCGATATTACACTTATATATCGGGACATGGGCTCACATCGGCCCGGTGTAGAAGGGGGTTTTTCTATTGAAAAGTCATAAATGGTGTCGAAAGGGCCAGGAATGCATTTTTCGATGGTAGGAGGGGTTTTTGATTTGCCCTTAGACGGGCGTGATGTAGTAGCAGCCCCCTCCTTTTGTGGAACCATTTTGGAAGTCTTTTCCATGGTGGTTATCGAGCTTTGAAGTAAGAAGATGGAAAAAACGTGAGCAGGCAGAAGATAAGAAGAGAGAATACTTAGATAAAATCTGATGGTTTGAAGAAGAAGATGTGAAACTATGAAACGGCAAGTGATTGTAGTATTTATAGGGGCCCTTTGGGTAAGCTTGAAGCGGGAAAATCGAACCTGTGATGATTCATCGGCCTCTCGAGAATTGTTTTGACAGTGACCTCTGCACAACATTTTGTGTCACGTCATTTAATGATCTGAGGGGGCTGATGTCATAGTAGGAGTGTCGAAGGAGCGAAGGTTCAAAACCATTTCTTATCTCTTCATTCTAAGAAATGCGGGACTATCTGTATACGGCTAAAATCGGAGAGCCCGATTTTACGTCCACTTCGGTGAAAGCAAAGGTTCGAAGGCCCGAGCTCGGCATCGAGGGGCACGTCGAGGGTACTCGACCCCGAGGCAGTACAAATCAAGGGTCGACATGAAAAGGCAAAAAATCCCGAAAGGCACGTGGTTAAAGCTGATAAAGTAAACAAAATATTACAAGCCCGTACCGTGGCATTAAATGGTTGTACCAGCCATCTCTCTTTACATTAATTATGCATGTACTATGTTGGGACCTCCCCCCCCATATATAAAGGGGACCCTTGTCACTTTGTAACACATATGATATTCAATACAAGAACAAGAACATTCTCTGCTCTCTAACAAAAATATTCTCAATAATTGTCTCATTAAATTATTGCTTCTCATTTATTGTGTTTTTGAGTTATTCTTCACTTATTGATTATTATTGATCGTAAATAGGCCAACCTTAAGGCATTCAATACTATTATATCATTACCGATATCCCCTAATCAAGCTTCTCGAGCTCGACCTCGAGGCCTGACCGACCACCCTCGGGACTGGCCTCTTGATACCTGGTTTGCGCAATCTAGTTCTTTTCGCACTTATTTCATTTTTCTCGCTTCATACTCAGCATCTACTGTCTAAACAACCGGTATTAAAATAGATCACATATTTTTAGAACCACATAATCAAATATAATTGTAATTACCATTTTCAAGGTAAACAAAGTACCCAGCGAACCGATCACACCCATTACTGTGCTGATCCAACCTACTACCAAGTTTTCATATTTCTCCATGTTCTTTCCAAATTTCCTTCAAATTGATACTTCTCCTTGCTAGAACACCACGATCCCTAACCGAAATTCACCACACAAGAGACCCTAGTATAAAACCACAACGCCCTAAGGCCCATAAGCTGCTGACTACCCTCGTAAACACCCTAAAGCACCGCAATCGAGACACCCACTCTAAAGACACCTTGTGTGAACCTAAAATTGTTTCCCTCAAATTATTGATACTGAAATTCATAATCCCCAATGATATAAAAATGCCACAAGTCTCGACACCATCCAACGTAAATCTCAGATTCTAGCCATGTACAATTCCGCAGAAATTCTCAACTGTTACATATAACTCTTGAATTTTAGAACCTTCTCGGGAATCATCTACTTTTCCCAAATCTCAATTAACAAACCAAATAGACCAAACGACCTGTGCCCCATTAGCATACCAATACCCAAAGGAGTAATCCGCACTTCTAAGCACCCGAGAAATTTCCTACTCCATGTACACTACATCCTCTACGACTAACCACTCAATCATTATGTGGTTCCCATATACCCATAGAGTATAATATGACTCGTATCTAGAAATTCCCTTACTCAAGTCATTCTCAAACTCCACCTCTGCAAGTCATAACTGATTCACTGGCATAACTCAAACTGAAACCAATACAACACAAAATCGTGAAATCAATTCGTCGATAGCAGACTTTCCCACTTGGATCAAAGCCATAGATCAAAACACACAATAACTCACAATGCCCATACTCTATTACTTCCATAATACTGCGGTAAGATTCACTAAGTCCTTCGTGAGCTCCTGAACACAAACCATCTAATACTTCAAAGTATCTGCAATCTCGCATTCACCCTTGTAATAGACAAGACAATTTCCACAAGCGATCCAAACTCAAATTGCAACATATATCATTCACTAGTAAAAGATAACTCTCTACAAAACATCATAGGGACCACACAACCTCAGGACACCTCGCGGAGGTAACCCATCTACTTGCCTCAAACTGACATCTTTATACCCTTCCACAGTCACAACTACTTTGCAATTACTTAATCTTCCTGATTCCGTAATCACAACAAGACATGAAAATTTTCTTCACTCCACAACTAAACAACATGAAAGGTCCTTCAACACACCCATAACTCGAGACTATACGTCAAATCAAGACAGAAATCAAGCATCCAATAGTCCTTTCTACATCTTAAGTAAGCTTTTATCGTTACACTCAACCCTATGAATGCATCTCGCACTTACATCGTATTTCTCACATAGTCATCCAATCTCAAATCTCACTAATAAGGACACCACCGGACATATATGTCCCAAAAGCACGTTCTCACACAATTGAAATCTTCGTGCTCAAGCTACCACTAAAACCCGGCCTCAAGCCCTCCAGACTGTCCCATCGTCAACCTTACAAAATTGCATCTCGCAACTCAACCATGGAATCGCAAGTCATCGATGCACAGTTGATACTGAGCGCTCATGTGTGCATACAAATGCGTGGAAGGAATTTATGCTTCAAGATGAATCAATGCCTCACGATAAGGAAAGAAAGATGGGAAGTATATCCTAAATGTCATGTAGCCTCTGGAAGATAGGTATGGACGTCCTCATATTGATCCGCAAGATTCTACTAGACATTTGCTCATGACTTGTAGAACCTATGAACCTAGAGCCCTGATACTAATATGTCACGACCCAAACCCACAAGTCGTAATGGCACCTATCAGAAACCACTAGGTAAGCCAACTAATAGCTATCCATTTCCAATGATATTAACAAGACAAACAAACAATAGTAATTTATTGAATTTTATAAATTTTCCAAGGACTGGTAGTACAAATCATGAGCTTCTAAGAATAGAGTTTACAAAGAAGAAATCAAATAAATACATAGTCTGCTTGAAAAGTACGTAAACAAAAGGAGCAGCGACAGCTGGAACGCAAGTACATCTTCAATCTAGCCCCATCGAACACAGCAACATCAACAGCCAACATCTACACGCAAGGTGCAGAAGTGTAGTAAGAGTACAATAGACCCCATGTACACAGTAACAAACCTAACCTTAGGTTGAAAGCAGTGACGAGCTAACACTAGGTCAGTTTCAATACCAATATCTCACCAACAGTTCATAGCAACATGATACAAGTATTAAAGAGGTATCTTAGAAGTAAAAATGATCAGCTCGTTCACACTTCAAGAAAATGGTCATGCTTTTCAAGTATCTCAATGAGAAATCCAAATCTTTTACCGAAAATGCAAAAATTACGAGTAAGTTTGAAAATTGTAATTTTTCCAAATGTACTTTCCACAATAAATAAAATGTTTCATTTTCTTTTCAGATAACAAGTATAAAATACCTATCTATGCACACATATCAATGTGTATAATATGTTATAAATTATGTGATACCGTATAACATGAGGAAAAAAATGCATCGCAATACATGTATGTCATGTGTGCATGACAATGCCATGTATCTCAGAGATGAATCATGTACTCACACTCTCAGAGTACTCAATCTCACTGTCTCACACTTTTAAATCATTATGCTCAACCACTCGGTACTATATATGGCCCATAGGGCCCAGGGAAGATCCATCCCAGAATATATACATCGCTGACCATCAGTCACTCAGTATTGAGGAAAGGCCAATTCGTCCCCATGGAGAAGATCCATCTCCAGGTATATAAATTCTTCGGACAAGAACCATGTCCAGGGAAGATCCATCCCTCAATATAATCAACCGTGCTCACTGGGGTGTTGTACAGACTCCGAAGGGGCTCTTACAACCCAAGCCCTATCATAAGCAAAATCCAGGCATACATCAATATAACATGTTGTGACGTGAAGCCCGATCCCATAACTATCACTCATAATCAGTCTCTCAGCCTTACTCATCCATCAATCTCTCCATTCTCACTCACGGGCTCACAATGTCATGATACTAGCCCGACAACAATGATAAGATGTTTTAATAAACAACACTGAGACTGAGATATGATATGAATGCATGAATATGACTGAGTATGAAATATCAATGAAACCAGTGAGATGAAAGCAAGAAACGACCAATATAGGCCCTAACAATATCATCACAAAGCCTAAACATGATATTTAGCATGATTGATAGCTCAGCTACTTTATCACACGGTGAAAAATAGATATCAATAAAATAGGGCCATTATATAGTGCCATGGAAACCATGGAGTCCCAATTCATAGGTGCGCGCCACACGCCCATCACCTAGCATGTGCATCACCTCAATATCAATCACATAACACATAATGCGGGGTTTTATACCCACAACACTAAGTTTAGAAGAGTTACTTATCTCGAACGAGCCAATACCAATGTCGAGCAAGCCAAGCGATGCTCCAAATATTCCATCTTGTGCGTTACAACCTCCGAATGGCTCAAAACTAACCAACAACAATTCAAATACATCAAACAATGTTAAAGGAACTAATCCCGATCGTAAAAGATCAAATCTTGAATCAAATCCCAAAATCGGCCTAAAAGCTCAACTCGAGCCCGTACCTCAGAACCTGACAAAACTCATAACACCCGAAAACCCATTCAATTACGAGTCCAACCATACTAATTTCACTCAATTCCGACTCTAAATCGATGTTCAAAACTCAACAATTCATATTATGAAACTTTAGGCCCAAAACCCTCAATTTCCTCTTTAAAATTCATCAATCAAAAGCTAAAATCGAAGATAGACTCATGAAATATAATCAAAACCGAGTGTAGAACACTTTCCCTAATTCATATGGTGAAAATTGCTTCAAGAATCGCCTCAATCCGAGCTCCATAGCTCCCAAAATGTAGAAATGGCTGAAACCCCTCGAAACAGATTACTTATTGTGGCGATGTTCCGAGGGATTTTCAAGCAAATCATCGAAGTAAGTGATTCTATCTCGGATTTGGCTATATTACATGAATCCATTGTTATTTTCATCATTTAATTAGTGATTTGAGTTAGAATTTTGGGGGAAAATTGGGAAACTCCTTAGACTAAACTTTTGGGGATTTGAAAGGCGATTGAAGTCAGATTTGAGTAATTCTTGCATGGTTGGACTCGTTATTGAATGGCTGTTCAGATTTGTAATTTTGGTTGGGTTCCGAGATGCGAGTCGGGGGTATACTTTTTGAGTTGACTTTTTGTTTTTCTTTCAAGATTGAAACTTTATTTTTTGGAACAACTTCATATAGTTTATATTTATGGTATGAAGTTCTTTTTTGCTAGATTTGAGCCGTTTGGAGTTGGATAATCGTGGAAAGTCTTACTAGTTGATTGAGTTAGTGTATTTTGCGGTAAGTGTCTTGCCTAACTTTGTGTGGGGAAAATTACCCCCTTAGGATTGGTGTTGTTTTGTGTTAATTATGACATGTGGAAACCGTGTGCGCAAGGTGACGAGCGTGTACACGGGCTAAATATGGAAATTTACTGGTTTTATCTATTTATATTCCTTTCATGCCTTTAATTGAGTTACCATAATATGGAATATTCATCATCATTAGTCTATCTTCACATGTTTTATTTGTCATCGTTAATACTTGTCTTATCTCATACTTGTTAATTGTCTTTACATGTTTAGTCGAAGTTATTGTTTTCTCTATTCCTTATTCATTATTTAACAATTGAGTTCCTTACTTGAAATTGTTATTTCTTGGAATATCTTGTTGTTGAAAGAGGTATTGATTTACAAAGGTCGTGATTCACATTGAGGAAAAGTTTTAAAGTCTTGAAACACCATTTCTTGTTGAATTATTCATTTTCGATTGTTGTTGTTGTGACTCTTGTGCATATTGCGGTTGAGCCAACAACAACAAAACTAATAATATACCCAGTAATATCCCACGCTGTGGAGTCTGGGGAGGGTAGTGTGTACGTATACCTTACCCCTACCTTATAAGGATAGAGAGGTTGTTTCCAACAGACCCCCGGCTATTATTATGGAGACACTATTATTGTTAACTTCTTTTGCAAGTTGTGATATTGGGATATTATGGTGAGATTTTAGATACGTTATGATAATAATATAAATGCGGTAGTATAAGGATTAGGGTTGAAACACATGTGGTGAGATAAGGTCGGCTTGATATGCGTGTTGCTAGTAGGGGAACTACTTGAAGCCACGCGGTGTGATAAGGTGGGCTAAAATGCGGGAAACTATTTCAGGAAAAATGATTTTTAAAACACAAGGCTTCCACGGTAGTATAAGAAAATATTGTGAATTTTTTTGTGATATGAGACTACAAGGCAGTACCTCGGTAGTGATTCTTGTTGATACCTTTCTACTACATCACTTGTGTTTTGGTTGCTGTTTTTCCTTGGCATAGTATTCCATATTATTCTTCCATGATGTCTTATTTGCCTTAGTTCAGTGTAGCTATTCTTGGTGTATTTATTCACTGTTTCATTTCCACTATTTATCATCATTATCACACTGTCATATACACGTTCAACTTTCTTATTTATTCTAGTAGGGCCTTAACCTGAACTTGTCACTACTCTACCAAGGTTAGGCTAAGCACTCACTGGGTACCATTGTGGTGTACTCATGCTATGCTTCTGCACATATTTTTGTGCAAATCCAGATACCTCTTACCAGCCCAGGCAATAGTGAGTTGAGTTTGGATTTGGATATTTCAAGGTATACTTTTCGACGTCCGCATGCCTCAGAATCATCCTATATCTAGTTCCATTTTATTTTCTCCTTTTAATTAGATATTGTTGTATAGAGATGTTCGGTATACTCTTGTAGAGCTTGTGACTTGATATCACCGGATTTTGGGAGTTTGTTTCTATTGAGTTGCAGATTTCTTTATGATATTTGTGGAGTTAATTGAGAGTTTTATCATTTTCTTTGTCATATTCAACTTGAATGTTAGGCTTATCTAGTCTTAGAGACTAGGTTCCATCACGACATCCTACGGAGGGAAATTGGGGTCATGACAAGTTGGTATCAGAGCTCTAGGTTCGTAGGTATTACGAGTCATAAGGAGGTTTAGTAGAGTCTCGCCGATCGGTATGAAGACGGCTATACTTATCTTTGAGAGGCAATGAAACTGTTAGGAAGAGCTTCACTTCTTTGATTCCTTATCATATGAATATGTGGACTTCGAAATTCTAAATCTTGTCTTTATATTCTCTTACGATTGGTGAGGATACGCACCGCTGGATCTGAAGATCAGGAACCCATGCCCCTTGCTAGAGCTGCAAGAGGCTGGGGCTGGGGCAGAAGCCGAGGACGGGCACTTGGTGTAGCCAGAGCACTTTCCTGAGTTACGATAAAGGAGCAGCTAGTAGCTCCAACTGGAAGGCACGCACCTGAGGCGCCTGTTGCTACCCCTACACTTCAGAAGACCCTTGCCCAATTCTTTAGCATGTTTGGTACTATAGCTCAGGCGGAGTTGATTCCACTTGCACAGGCCACATCTCAGGCTGGGGGAGAAGCACGGACACCCGCAGCCTATACCCCAGAGCAGTGGGTCCATTTTGACCAGGTTCTAGAGGTCACACCAATGCAGCTGGTTGTCCCAGTTCAGCCCGAGGTTAGGGAAGCACTATTTGAGAAGGAGCAGCTCAGGCTCGAGAGGTACAAGAAGTACCACCCTCCTACTTTCAGCGACTTAGATTCAGAGGATGTACATTTTTTCTTGAGGAGTGCCAATGTATCCTCTACACTATGAGTATTGTGGATACGAGTGGGTTTGCTTTTACTACGTTTCAGCAAAAGGGAGCGGCATATCAGTGGTGGCGAGCGTATGAATTAGATAGCCTGACTGAGGTAGCTTCACCCAGTTAGGCTTAGTTTTCAAAGATGTTCATGAGAGAGTTTGTTTTCTAGAGCCTTTGGGATGCATGACGCGTGGAATTTGAGTAGTTTCTAGGGTGCTATGACTGTGTCATAGTATGCGATCAGGTTCAGCGAGTTATCCAGACATGCACCAGCCTTAGTTTCCACAGTCAGAGAGCGAGTCAATCGATTTATCGAGGGGCTCAACTATGGTATTAGATTCAGCATGACTCGAGAGTTGTAGATTGATACCCCATATTCGTAAGTGGTAGAGATCACTGGGAGATTAGAGGGTATGTGGGCCGGGAGAAAGAGGACAGGGAGGCCAAGAGGCCTCGAGATTCTGGCACATATAGTGGAGCCCATGCCCCAATTACAGCCTGTCATAGTAGAGGCTATATGAGCCATCCAGTTCATTCAGCACTCCCATCTTCTAGTGGTATTCCGGCCACTCCCAGGTCTTAGGTTTCCCATTACGCACAACCCCAAAATCAGGAGGGGTGAGCTTCCAAAGACTACTTAGGCTCCATGTATTCCACAGGGTCCCCAAACTTCACAGCCCGTGGTTACCGCACCAATTATCACTCCACTTGCACAGCCAGCTAGATGTGGAGGTCAGGCGAGTAGGGGTCACCCTAGAGGAGAGGCCAGGCCAAATGTAATGCTTTTTCGGGTAGAGTGGAGGAAAAGACATCAGAATCAGTTATCAAATGTATTGTTCCGGTTTGTCAAAGAGATGCATCAGTCTTATTTGATCCAGGATCCACTTATTCATATGTATCATCTTACCTTGCTCCATATTTGGGTATCTCCCGTGATTCTTGAGTTCCTATTTATGTGTCCACGCCTGTGGGAGATTCCATTGTTGTTTACCGTGTGTATTGGTCGTGTTTAGTTGTTCTTGATGGTTTTGAGACCAGAGTTGATATATTGTTACTCAGTATGGTAGACTTTGATATTATTTTGGGCATGGACTGGTTGTTTCCCTATCATGCTATTCTTAATTGTCATGCCAAGACGGTGACATTGGCTATGCCAGGTTTGCCGTAGTTGGAGTGGAGGGGTACCTTGGATCATGTTCTTAGCAAGGTGGTATCTTTCCTTAAGGCACAACGGATGGTTGGGAAGGGGTATGATTTATATCTAGCCTTTATGAGAGATGTCAGTATTGACACTCCTACCGTTGAGTCAGTTTCGGTAGTGAGAGACTATCCAGACATTTTTGGCGGATCATCCGGGCATGCCGCCTGACAGTGATATCGATTTTGGTATTGATTTGTTATCGTACACTCAGCCCATTTCATTCCACCATATCGTATGGCCCCAGCAGAGTTGAAGAAGTTAAAGGAGCAGTTACAAGAATTGCTTGATAAGGGTTCCATCCGTCCTAGTGTGTCACCTTGGGGTGCTCTGGTCTTGTTTGTAAAGAAAAAGGTGGTTCTATGTGCATTTGTATTGATTATTCTCAGTTGAACAAGGTTACAGTGAAGAACAGGTATCCATTGCCACGCATTGATGGCCTATTTGATCAACTACGGGGTGCATAGTGTTCTCGAAGATTGATTTGCAGTCAGGTTATCATCAGTTGAAGATTTGGGATCTGGATATTCCAATGACTGATTTCAGAAATCGATATGGTCATTACGAGTTCCTTGTGATGTCATTTGGGTTGACCAACGCCCTTGCAACATTCATTCACTTTATGAATAGTTTTCCAGCCCTATCTTGACTCATTCGTCATTATGTTTATTGACAATATCTTGTTGTACTCCCGGAACCGAGAGGATCATGAGCAACATTTGAGGGTTGTGCTCCAAAACTTGAGAGAAAAGAAGTCATATGCAAAGTTTTCAAAGTGTGAATTCTGGCTTGATTCAGTGGCATTTTTGGGTAACGTGGTTTTGAGTAAATGGATCAAGGTAGATCCGAGGAAGATTAAAGCGATTCAGAGTTGGCCCGGACCATATTCAGCCACTAAGATCCAGAGTTTTCTTGGTTTGGAAGGGTATTACCATCATTTTGTAGAGGGTTTCTCATCTATTGCTGCACCTATGGCCAGATTAATCTAGAAGGGTGCTCTATTTAGTTTGACCAAGGAGGGTGAGGAAAGGTTTAAAAAGCTCAATACTACCTTAACTTTAGCTCCAATGTTGGTGTTGCCTACGGGTCTGGGATCTTACACTTTGTACTATGATGTGTCACGTATTGGCCTCGGTACGGTGTTACTGCAAGACGGTAGGGTGAATGCCTATGCATCAAGACAACTAAAGGTTCATGAGAAGAATTATCTTATCCACGACCTAGAATTAGCAGCTATTGTTGATTCCTTTAAGATTTGGCGGCACTATTTGTACGGTGTCCCTTGTGAGGTCTATACTGACCACTTGAGTCTACAACATCTGTTATAACAGAAGGATCTTAACTTACTTTAGCGTAGGTGGTTAGAGTTGATTGAGGACTATGATATCACCATTATATATCATCCTGGGAAGGCAAATATGGTGGTCGATTCCTGAGTCGAAAGGCGTAGAGTTTGGGAAGTTTAGAATATCTACCAGCAGCGGAGAGGCCATTAACATTGGATGTTCAGGCCCTGGCCAACCAGTTTGTTAGATTGGATGTTTTGGAGTCGAGTCGAGTTCTAGATTGCATGGTCTCTTGGTCTTCTCCATATGTTCGCATCAGAGATCGTGAATATGAGGACACCTATTTTCTTGTCCTCAAGGACACGGTTCAGCACGGTGATGCCAAGGAGTTTATTATTAGGGATGGTGGTGTGTTGCGGATGTATGGGAAGTTATGTGTGCCCAATTTGGATGGGTTGCGTGAGTTGATTCTTCAGGAGGCCCACAATTCACGCTTACTCCATTCATCTGGGTGCTACTACGATGTATCAGGACTTGAGGCAGCACTATTTGTGGAGGAGGATGAAAAAAGACATAGTGGAATATGTAACTCGGTGCCTAAATTGTCAGCAGGTGAAGTACGAGAACCAGAAGGTGGGTTACTTTAGAGGCTTGAGATTCCCTAGTTGAAATGGGAGCGAGTTACTATGGATTTGGTTGTTCAGCTCCCACAGTCTCAGGAGAAGTTTGATGCAGTATGGGTGATTGTGGATAGGTTGACCAAGTCGGTTCATTTCATTCCAGTGCTGGCTACTTATTCTTCAGAGCAGCTGGCTCAAGTCTATATTCGCGAGATTGTCCGACTTCGTTGTGTGCCAGTATCCATCATCTCCGATCGATCTACGCAGTATTCACAATTATGGAAGGTTGTACAACGTGAGTTAGACACACATGTTGAGTTGAGTACAACATTCTACCCTCAGACAGACGGACAGTCTAAGCGCATAATTCAAATATTGGAGGATATGTTTCGTGCTTGTGTTTTGGAGTTTGAGGGTTCTTGGGATCAATTATTGCCGCTTGTGTAGTCTGCCTACAACAACAACTACTAATTGAGCATTAAAATGGATGTGTATGAGGCCTTGTATGGGAGGCGGTATCGGTCTCCAGTGGGATTGTTTGAGTTGGGCGAGGCCAGGCTATTGGGTACTGACTTGCTTCAGGATGTTTTGGAAAAGGTTAAGTGTATCTAGGATGGGCTTCGTATAGCCCACTCGAGATAGAAGAGTTATGCGGATCGTAAGGTCCACGATGTTGTATTCATGCTTGGAGAGAGGGTCTTGCTCGGAATTTCGCCGATGAAGTGTGTTATGAGATTCAGGAAGAAGGGCAAGCTGATGGACCTTTTGAGATTCTTAAAAGGATTGGTGAGGTGGCCTACAAGCTTGTATTGCTACCTAGTCTAGCTGCGGTTCATCCAGTATTCCATGTTTTTATGCTCCGGAAGTACCACTGTGATCCGTCTCATGTGTTGGATTTAGCCTCAGTCTAATTGGACAATGATTTTTCTTATGTGAGGAGTTGATTGCCATTTTGGACAGGTAGGTCCAAAAGTTGAGGTCAAAGAGCATTACTACAGTGAGAATTCAGTGGAGGGGTTGACCAGTCGAGGAGGCGACTTGGGATACCGATCATTAAATGTGTAGCCGTTATCCTCATCTTTTCACCATTTCAGGTGTATCTTAATACTCGTTCGAGGATGAACGTTTATTTAAAGAGGGGGAGTATGTAACGACCCAGCCAGCCGTTTTGAGTATTTTACCCTGATACCCTATGTATTGCTCCCTCTATGGTACATTATGGTTATGTGACTTACTGGGGTGTTTGGTTTTTGTTTCGGGTGAGTTTCAGAGTAAAATAGGACACATAGTCCCTAAGTTGGAAGGTTAAGTTGAAGGTGTTGACCATAGTTTGAATTTTGAGTAGACGACTCCGGAATGGAGTTTTAACTATTTCAATAGCTTTGTATGGTGATTTTCGACTTAAGAGTGTGTCCGGATATTGATTTGGAGGTTTGTAGGTTGTTTCGGCTTGAATTGGGGAAAGTTAGGAGGTTGAAGATTTGGAAAGATTGAGAATTTTGACCGGGAGTTGACTTCATTGATATCGAGGTAGAATTTTGATTTCGAAAGTGGAAATAGGTTTGTCATTTCATTTATGACTTGTGCGCAAATTTTGAGGTCAATCGAATTTGTATTGGTATGGTTCGACGTTTGTTTTAGAAGTCGGATGTTCATAACTTCAATAGACTTGAATTGGGTTGTGATTTGTAGAATTGATGTTGTTTGATGTGATTTTAGGCCTCGAGTAGGTCTATCATGTGTTTTGGAAGTTGTTGGTATATTCGGACCGAGTCCCAGGGGCCCTAGGTGTGAATCGGATTGAAATCAGAATAATTTTTGGACTCAGTTTGTTGAAGCTTCAGCTGTTCTGGTATCATCGCACCAGCGATAGGAATGGCCGCAGGTGCAGACTCGCTGGTGCGAGTAAAGAAGCATAGAAGTATAAAGGGGCCAGCCCAGACCTTGTTCGAAGCTACACAACCTCGGCGCAGGTACGCATCTGCAGGCAAGAGAAATCTTCCGCAGAAGCGGCACAATAAGGAGCTAGGGAAACACCGCATATGCGGTCTAGTCTCCGCAAAAGCAAGCTCAAAGGTGCGAGAAATTGGTCTGCATAGGAAATTCTTCAGTTCCTTAGTTGGAACCACATCTGCGCTGGTATTTTCCATATGTGCGGCATCGGAGGTGCGGCAGTGAGCACGCATATGCGAAGCGCTGGGCAGAAAAGGGCTTAGATCGAGGTTTCATTTCATTTTCATTTTTAAACCTAGAGAGCTCAATTTTTGGCGATATTTTGAGGTATTTTCAAGAAAATCATCGGGGAAAGGTATTCTAACTCGGATTTATCTATATTACATGAATCCATTGTTATTTTAATAATTTAATTAGTGACTTGAGTGGGAAATTTGGGAAAAAATTGTGAAACTCCTTAGACTAGTCTTTGGGGATTTGAAAGGCGATTTGAAGTCGGATTTGAGTAATTCTTGCATGGTTGGACTCATTATCAAATGGTTGTTCGGATTTTTTAAATTTTTGTAGGGTTCTGAGATTCGGTTCGGGGTTGACCTTTTGAGTTGACTTTTTGTTTCTCTTTAAAGATTGATACTTTACTGTTCGGAATAGATTCGTATAGTTTATATTTATGGTATGAAGTTTTTTTGGTTATATTCATGTCGTTCGGAGTTATATAATCACGGAAAAGACTTACTAGTGTATAGAGTTAGTGTGTTTTGAGGTAAGTGTCTTGGCTAACATTGTGTAGGGGAAATTTACCCTTAGGACTGGTATTGTTTTATGTTAATTATGATATGTGGAAGTCGTGTATGCAAGATGTCGAGTGTGTACACGGGCTAAATATGGAAATTGACTGGTTTTATCTATTTAGATTCCTTGCATGCCTTTAATTTAGTTACCATAATATGTAATATTCATCATCATTAGTCTATCTTCACATGCTTTACTTGCCATCATTAATACTTTTCTTATCTCTTACTTGTTAATTGTCTTTACATGTTTAGTCGAAGTTATTGTTTTCTCTATTCCTTATTCATTATTTAACAATTGAGTTCCTTACTAGAAGTTATTATTTCTTGGAATATCTTGTTGCTGAAATTTGTATTGAGTTAAAAATGACGTGATTCACATTAAGGCAAATTTGTAAAGTTGTGAAACACTATTCTTGTTGAGTTATTCACTTTCGGTTGTTGTTGTTGAGACTCTGTGCATATTATTGCTGAGCCATTGGCTATTTATTATGGAACACTATTATTGTTGACTTCTTTGGCAAGTTGTGATTTTGGGCACTTGAGGTGATACGTTGTGATATTGATATGCATGCGGTGGTACAAGGATTGGGGTTGAAATGAATGCGGTGAGATAAGGTGGGCTTCATACGTGTGTTGCTAGCAGTATGATAAGGTGGGCTAAAACGCGGGAAGCTATTTCGGGAAAAATAATTTTTAAAACTAAATGCAAGGCTCCCGCGGTGATTTAACGAAAGATTGTGAATTGTTTTGTCATATGAGACTACGAGGCAGTACCTCGGTAGTGATTCTTGTTGATATCTTTCTACTACATCACTTGTGTTTTAGTTGCTTTGTTTCCTTGGCATACTATTTCTTGTTTTTCTTTCGTGATACCTTATTTGCTTTAGTTCAGTGTAGTTATTCTTGGTATCTTTCTTCATTGTTCCATTTCCATTGTTTATCATTGTCACGCTATCATGTACCTCGAAAGTGATTCTTGTTAATATCTTCCTTGTTCACTTACTGAGTATTGTTGTGGTGTACTCATGCTATTGCTTATGCATATCTTTTTGTGTAGATCCAGGTACCTTTTACCAGCCTAGGCGCCAGTGAGTTGAGTTCAGATGTGGAGACTTCAAGGTATACATTCCGACATCTGCAGCCTCGGAGTCACCCTCTATCTAGTTCCATTTTCCCATTTTTTATTAGATATTTTTATATAGATAAGTTAAGTATACTCTTGTAGAGCATGTGACTTGATATCATCGGATATTGGGAGTTTGTTTCCGTTAAGCTGCGGAGTTCTTTATGATAGTTGTTGAGTTATATGAGAGTTTTATCATTTTTTCTGTCCGCTTGAATGTTAGGTTTACCTAGTCTAGAGACTAGGTTCCATCATGACATCCAATGAAGGGAAATTAGGGCCGTGACAACATATTTTTGGATTTTCAAATTTTTTAATTTTTTTCTATATTTTGTTTTTCATTCGATTTCAAATCCTTCAAGGAGTTACTCGAGAAAATTCCTCGTTGGGAAGAGTCGAAACTGAACAATTACCGCTATTACATTCCAACTAGATACTACAGTTAAGATTATTACAGGAAAATTGTCTAGGGAAAGAAAGAAATAGATCAAAATAACACCAAGTGGCAAAGTCAAAATAACAAGTATACAAATAGAAGCACCCCCACCCCACCCTAATTAAATTGCATTGTCCCTGATGCAAAGAAATAGAAACAAGGGTGAAAAGGTGACTCCCTAAGGCCCTCAGCCTAATTATCAACGCCCTCTAAGGTGCACATATATTCCTCAACATCATACGACTCTGAGTTCAAATCCTCATCAGGTGGAAGCCCGCCTTCCTTATACAGACCCAACCACCGTTGTGTGATATTAGAAAGGGGGTGATCCTATTGCAGCTCAGGCTTGTCAACCTCCCCCCTCTCAGCACTAATACGCATATCAGCAAACATCAGTTGCAATGTCTCTTCAACACGAATCATTTCAATGGTCCATAGTAGCAGCAGCACTAGTAGGGTCAATCACGAACATAACATCAAAAGCCTTAATAGGCTGCAGGACCGGAATCATCCGATCATTGTGATAATCCTCATCCACGTGATGCATCATCAGCATCTGAGTGATCATACTTCGGTAAAATAGTTGGTGATCCTAAAAAGGTCACACTCTAGCCATGTGCTCTTGCACAATCTTCTAGAGATCAAACTCTATTCGGGTCAGGAAAGCATAGATAAAATAGACCCGTCTCTCTCGTAGTAGGCATGATCTTTGCATTGAACAAATGCAACAGAACTTTGGCTGGGCTATAGAAAGTTCCCTTCTTCATGTCCTTATGACATTCATTTGCATCCATGATCCAAGTAGTAACAAAATTATCTCCACACAACCGGCGGAGGAGATCAAGATTGTCAAGACGACGAAGAAACCTCTAGTATAGCCTGTGAGAATGATCCATGAATCCAATAACCTAGTTGATCACCCATGAAGAAAAAGGGACCATTTTTCCTCGCACCTCTACCTCATACACAACATCCAAACTAGCCTCGGGTTTCTTGTTGGCATAAAATTTCTTTACCAAGTTCACGTTCAACGTATCACCTAGATGGAACAAACTCTCAAAGCCCGGGGCTCGGATACTCTGATAGATCAACGAGTACATACGAGACATATTCCCATCATCAATTGCAACCTCAAGATCCAGTTTCAAGCGAGAACAAAATTTCTAATCCAGTACCTAGCATGTATTGGGACAGCGTGAATTCCAAACCTACACCCAGGAACTACGTCAGCATCAGGGTCAATTTGCTCCATATCCTCGTCCACTAGGGAAGCGTGTTCTACTTGCCTACCTCCTATCCTAATAATCTAAGACACTCCAAAGGAACCAGTGTTGGCACGCTTGCTCGGACGATGAAACATTGCACCTGCACAAGACCAACACAAATAGTCACAACACTTGGAAAACAAATGCAAGACCAAAGGGTTAACCACCCCACACTTATGTCGTTGGCATGTTCATAAGTAACAATGTATATACGGGACATAGTCTACCTCGTTATAATCAACTCACAAGTCTCCACCAACCTACCCATCCATCTAAATACTATTATAACACAACAACATAAGGACTACGCTATAGTATGATAAAATACAAAACCAAGAAGATAAACTACTAACTACAAAAGGAAAAAATTAAGAAGTTATACTAATTGACTACTAACACAAAGAAGAAGTTACAATACAAAAAATTACATAAGTATATGGCATGAATCAGATGCTCAATTAGCAACTACTAACACAAAAGCTTGGGGCGGTCAATCGATAAGCACTAGGGGCCAACACTTCACAATTGCAAAATATTAGAGCATGAATGCCCACACCACACTTATCATCTATCATCAACTTCATTATGAAACAAATGCCATTCAAATTAGCAACAAAATACAAACTTTGTGTCATTATCATTCAAGTTTTATTTTGAATGAAGTCAGCTCATATTAGTTTAATAGTTTACTCAAGAGTTACTCAATAAATCGGTTGATTAGAATTGCGGGATGGATAGATGTTACAGATGATGAATTAATTTCTTTTATATGTCTGTCACTTTATCTTTGTTAGTGTTGCCTGCCTATATTTTTATCAAGCACGTAGTAGACACAATCCTCTACCTACAATTTCAACTCAAATCAGGCTAGAACCACCACACATAGAGACCAATCACACCATCCAACAACAACCTCAACACCCTCACATCTTAGAAATAGCACATAATTACTCCAAATTACACAAAACACTCACTATTGTTTGTCCATAAAGGCACACCACCCCAACTTCTTCCAAAAATCCTCCAATATCACAAACACATAAAAACAATTCACCACAAGCATATAAGCGAAGCAAACCCCAACATAATACATCATCAACTAGGCCAAATTAAAGAAAAGAACTAATGATTCACAAAATCTAAAACTACCTAGGATTTAGATAAATCAAATTAACACTAATCAAATACTATTAGAAATAGCAAGATAGAGTGGAAAGAGTAGAGGAGATACTTAACTTGAATATGGAGGGAGATGGGAAGAGTTGAAGTTGGAAGAATTTGGGGAAGAAGTGAGGTATTTGGGATGAAATAGAAAGGAGTCAGAGAGGTGAGAATAAGAGAATGGGGAAAATCGGGGAAGGGGACGAGGACGGGTGGACAAATAGAAAAAGGGTCTGTGGGGGGGGGGGGGNTTAAAAAAAAACTTATTTGTCAAAAACAATCTACTACACCGCCGCCGGGTGAGGGCTCTACGTGTCGTGGTAGTGAAAACGTTTAGAGGCCCCCTTTTTTTAAGATCTGCCCTCTTGGCCTACCTCGGCGCAGGGCGTGGCACCCTACGCGGCACGGTAGACTATTTTTTCAGAGTTTTGCCTCTTTTTACTATTTTACCCATGGTTTTCTTACCAACTATATTTAGCACTTAGTTTATGTCCAAATCATACCAGTACGCGTCCCAAGCAGTGCCAAAACTCCTAAACACTAGTGGTCCTAGTCTACAGAAAACTAAACTATGCTACCAAAGCAAGAAAAAGAGTTAGAAGCAGTTTTGAGTTCCAGTCATCAGCTTAACTCTGTCACTTAGGCTTATTTGATCTCTATGTTAGTGGATTTCTAGTAAAACTCTCCAACAATGTACGGTTTAACTTGTGCCCATTTACTTCAAAGCTTTATATTTCTTCCTCAACTTGAATTTCAACCGTGGCATACGACGAGACATGTTTCACTACGTACAGATCTGTCTACCTTGGCTTGAATTTTTCGGGAATAACCTAACCCTTCTATTGTATAGAAAGACTTTATTTCCTTCATGAAACCCTTTTGGCTTAATTAGACGATCATGCTACCTCTTTTTCTTTTTCTTAAAAATTTGTGCATTTCCACGCGTATCAAGTCTAAACTCCTCCAACTCACTCATCTGCTATAACCAATATTCACCTACAAGACTTAGATCAAGATTAAGCAACTTAACTGCCCAATAAGCTTTCTGTTCTATCTCAACAGGTAGGTGACACAATTTTCCACACACTAACTTGAAAGGTAAAGTCTAAATGGTTGTTTTGAATGTACTTCTATATATATAGCTTCATCCAACTTCACAGACCAATCTTTACGGGAAGCACTAACTTTATTTTCAAGAATTCGTTTAAGCTCACGGTTAGCCATTTCAGCTTGCGCACCAATTTGGGCATGGTACGGGGTTCCTATTTTTTATGTGAACACATATTTGGACAGCAATGCAGCAAACTTCTTGTTCGCAAAGTGCGATATGTTGTCACTAATAATCACTCAAGGTTCCCCAAAGGGAGTAAAAATATTCTTCCGTAAGAACTCACACACTACTCGGGCATCATTGTTCCTATTTAGGATAACTTCGACCAATTTAGAGACATAGTCAGTGGCTACTAGGATGTACCCCTAAGAATGGGATGATGGGAGTGGCCTTGTGAAGTAAATGCATGTTAATGCCCCACCCACCAAATATTTCACATAATAGAATAGAGTTTAAAGGCATCCCAAACCCTCTTGCTAATGTTACCTTCCCATTGACACTTATCACATGCAGCCACATATGCCCGTGCATCTTTGTACAAAGTTGGACAATAATAACTTACTTCCATGTCCTTTGCTACAGTGCGATTTCCATTGTATTGTCCTCCAGCTTCTTCATCTTGGAAATGGTACAAAACACTTGTCATTTCTCTTTCAGACACATATCTACGAATCACACCATCTGCACACAATTTAAATAGGAAAGGGTCATTTCAAAAATAACTTTTTACCTCACCTTGTATTTTTCTTCTTAGATCACGAGAGAGGTCACGTGGCAACCGTCCACTAGCCAAAAGCTACATCAGCATACCATGGAGATCTTTCAGATACCGCAACAATGGAAATAATCTGCTCATCAAGGAACTCCTCCCTTATTTTGCATTGTTTGTAAAGAAAATTTCTCAAGTCAAGATAGATGATCTGCGAATTAATTTTTAGTTCCCTTTCTATCCTTAATCTCGAGGACATACTCTTGGAGCAAAAACACCCACCATATTAGACGCGGCTTGGATTCCTTCTTACTCAACAAATATGTCAAAGCTGAGTGATCATTGTGCACAATCACCTTATTCTCCATGAGATAAGATCTAAACTTGTTGAAATCAAAGTCCATCGTAAAAAACTCTTTCTGTAGTCACATAATTCACTTGAGCATCACTCAATGTTCAGCTTGTATAGTAGATCGGCCGAAATATTTTATCTTTATGTTGCCACAAATCTGCTACCAACTACATCACTAACATCACATAATATCTCAAATGGCTGGCTCCAATCAGGTATCACCATAATAGGAGCACCAAAAAGTTTCTCCTTTATCAATTTGAATTCCCTCAAGCACTCCATGGTGAACACAAACTTGACATCCTTTACTAGCAATGCAGTCAATGGCTTGGTAATGCTGAAAAAGATTTTGATAAACCTCCTATAAAACCTTGCATGTACAATGAAACTCCTTATTATCTTCATATAAGTCGATGGTGGTAGTCTTGAAATCACATCAACCTTCACTCTATGAACATCAATGCTCTGTGCAGTCACTTTACGACCCAGCACAATTCCATCTTTTACCATGAAGTGACACTTCCCCTAGTTATGAAGCAGGTGTGTGGCTTTGCAACGTTTGAGGACAAGTTTTAAGTTCTTAAGTAGTCATCAAAATCATCACCAAACAAAGTGAATTCATCCATGAATACGTTTAAACACTTCCCATTCAGATCTGATAAGATAGACATCATGCACCTCTAAAAAGTGGTCGGTCAATTAGACAACCCAAAAGGCATCCTCTTGTAAGTGAAAATTTCTATAGGACAAGTTAAAGTAGCATTATCAACATATTCAATGAAATGGATATTTGATTAAATCCTGAGTACTCATCCAAAAAACAGTAACAGTCGTGTCTAACCACCTTTTCGAGCATCTGATCAATAAAGGGGAGTGGGAAATAATCTTTTCTTATTGCATCATTTAACTCCTTTAATCAATTCACATTCTCCACCAGTGACTGTTTTTGTGGGTATCAACTCATTATCTTCATCGGTTACCACTTCCATACTCTATTCTTCGGTACAACTTGCACATGTCTAATCCATTGGCTATCAAAGATGTGAAAAATCACTCTCGTGTCTAGCAATTTATTGATCTCTTTTTGTACTATCTACTAAAGATTTTTGTTTAGTTTGCCTTGGGGTTGGACTAGCTTGCTATTTTCTTCCAACAATGTTTTGTGCATGCATATGTCTGGCTAATTCCCTCAATATCAGCTATGGTCTAACCAATGGCTTTTTCTTACTTCCTCGGCATCTCCACCAGCTTTTGTTATTGTGCACCTATCAAGTAAGAAGAAATAATCACATGAGATTTTTAGTATCAAGAAAAACATACTCCAAGTGAGTAGATAGGATTTTCAGTTCCACATTAGGCTTAAGCGCCTCCTTCTTGAGCTCCTCCTCATCCGCTAATTGATTCTCAATCTTAAGAGCTTCAAACTCTTTCTTTATTTCAGGATCTTCATCCTTCACTGTGCTAGACTGAGTAATACCCATCTCTATAGAGTCCCCTACAAGCTTCTCAAACTTGTATTTTTCAGCTAACTCTCCTGCTACATCAAGCTTGAAACACGAGTAGGCAGATGCTTCATCACTAGGATATTTCATCATTCTCTTCATCTGTAAAATCACTTTCTCTCTACCCACTCTGATCATGATTTGTTCCTCATAGATATCAATAATTACTCTACTCGTGCATAGGAATGGACTCTCTAGAATTAGATGCGCCTCCTTGTTCACTTCCATGTCCACCATAATAAAACATGCATGGAATAAGAACTTTTCCACCCATACTAGAATGTCTTCAATGATTCCTTCAGGCATGATGGTGGCCTGGTCAACCAGTTACAAGGAAACTTGGATAAACATGATCACTCCAAGCTCACCTTCAAGTTTCTTCACCATAGACAATGATATTAGATTTAATAGACGCACCATAGTCATATAAGGCCTTGTCAAATTTCTCATCCTTCAACGAGATGGTATGATGAAGCTTCCTAGATCCCACACTTTTGAGGAATCTTATTTTACAATATAGAATTGTAGTGGAGATTCAGCTTGACCTTTTTTTTCCTCTAACTTCCTCTTGCAACACAATACCGTTGTTGGTCCAAAACGCACACGCAAGTATACGTGGTCGTAGCAAGTAATATAATATTAAATCAAATGTCGAACCCACAGGGACTTGCGTAAACTACTTGTTGAATCACTCTAATTGTTATTTAATCGAGCCAAAATAAAATCCATGAATGTAACTAATTTATACTACGATTCTATGAACTAACTAATTATCAAGTGAAAAAAATAGTGTTGTGTGTATTCAGTAGAGACAAATATTCCAGGGTTGTGATTAATTCACCACTCGTATTGCATTCTAATTAACTCTCCCTTTTATATAATTCACTTCTGGTTTCTAATTAATCGATAATTGCTCTTGTAGACTTCTCCCGAAGGACTACTCACCTATTCTCAATAGATTAACACCTATATTCCTATGAAATTAATCCATTAGAACGCATTAAGATTACGATATTTAATAAGCACAGTGACTAGGTATATTCCTATCCTAACCACAAATCCGCTCCCCTGAAGGGTTAAGATCGCGCTCTCTTCAATTCTTCTCTAATCATTATACGGCTTTCCCAAGCATAACATAGATAGTATATAGAACCAAATTGTTGACAAACAATTAAGCAATTAAGCGCAGAATTGAAGAAACAACCATATATTTAGTGAACTATAATCAAGGTTAAGTTAATGTCGAATAACAATATTCATGGATAAAACACAACCCCAGAACAATGGGTGTTTAGCCACTCATGCCAGAATCAAACAATTGCATCAGTCTTGCATAAATGGAAAATACTAGAATAAGATGAAGAAAACTAATAATTCTTTGCTCCCTCAATGATCTTGTGTGTATCTTCTCTCCAAAAATGGCATCCTCCCCTCAAAGTTGTGTTTTTGGGTCTATTTATATGTTTGGGACAAACCCTAAATGTGTAGGAGACTTCTATTCAAACCGGGAAACACTTAAAACCTTCAAAACTCAGAATTTACCAGACCAGGGACCCCAGGCATTAAGCCCCAAACGCCCAGCTATAGCCTGGGTAGGCCAGGCGTTTGGGCTCTCACGCCCTAGTAACACCTGGGCATGCCTGGCGTTTGGTGTCTAACGCCCCACTAACGCCTGGTTAAGCCAGGCTTTTGGGCCAAAATGTCCGACTATGGCCCCCGGTCACTCCGTTTCGACTCTTGAGCGTATTTTTGACGCTTATGCACCCATTTAGCTCGGATTCCATCTCCAATTCACCTACACATGAAATAGACTCCATTATGCACATATGACGTGTATTTTTATCACAAAAGCACATAAAATGTAAGGTACATAATGCTTAAAACTATGGATTCTATCCATGCATCAACCGCCTTCAAATAATTCATCAAGGATCGAGAAAATTTCCTCCGGGGTTTTCTTTGTTAATGGACCTCCGACTGCATTATTCAAAGTTCTTCGTGAGAAAGGTGTCAGCCTAACCCAAACTTGGACTTGGATCCACCATTAAATTATATTGTGTTGACACCTTCTCACTGTCTCCTTTAATCTCTCCCAAGCTTCAGAGAGTGTTTTAGTATCCTTCTGGCAGAAGTTATGAATTTTCCTTATTTTTTGCAGATAAGAAGTACTTTTCGATAAACCTTTTTGTTATATCTTCACATCGACCCATTTGGCAAGCTTCATAGCCATTGCTTCTCATTATCATTTAGTAAAAAGGGAAATTCCCTTAAATATATTGCATATTTTGGCACTCCGTTGTACTGGAAGGTGTTCATCATTTCCTCAAAATCCATCAAATGAGTATTTGGATCTTCATTCACCTTGACTCAACTCAAAATTATTTACTTCTATGGGTAGAGGTCTAACACTCGACAGACCCTAATTGTAGACTGGTCTGGCATAGTCACCCAATGATTTACCAGCCCCGGGTCCCAACAACAACAATAAAATATCCAGTACAATCCCACATAGTGGAGTCTGTAGAGGAAAGTGTGTATGCATACCTTACCCTCTCTCCCGCCATATTTTTAAATACATATTTGACTAGAGGTTGGTGAAAGTTAAATCCCGTCCTACTTCCCCATCAACTATTTCCTTAGCATCTCTCAAAGTTGCTTTAGCTACCGCCCGTGTATTTATGTTCTTAGGTCTAAGACTGCCCCAATAAATTTTCGGTGAGTCCTTCTTTCTTTTCTCAGTTGTCGCATGTGTTTCTCCAAACTTCAACTCTGTTACGAACCAGAATCCCACCCTTGGGATCGTGATGGCGCCTACATTTCACTTGTTATGCAAGCCAATGTTAGCTAAACCACTTAACTAGTTTTGATAATTCAAAACAAATTTTAACAATAATAACCGAAATAGTCTGAAATAGGGTGATATAATGCCACATAAGGTAATTTAAACATATCCCAGAATCTAGAGTCATGAATATATGAGCATCTAGAGTTCTACAGATAAAGTTTTTATCTTAACAAATACATATGTTTGATTCTAAGTAAACAGTAATGATAGAAAGGAAAGGGGACTTCAGAGCTGCAGACGCCATGCAGCTATACCTCAAGTATCCACTAATAGCTAAATTCGAGTAGCAACATTATGAACGGGGTAGTTCTTCTCATGGGGCTTCAGCTGACCTGAAGCATAAGCGATCACCCTACATTCCTGCATCAAGACACATCTTATGCCAATCCGCGAAGCATTACAATAAACTACATATGAACCTGATACGGACGAAAAAACTATAACTGGAATTTTGGTCAAAACAATCTTGAGCTTCTAGAATCTCAACTCACACTCAACAGAGCATCTGAAAAGAGCACCCTTCTGGGTCAAATTGGTCAATGGGGCTAAGATAAATGAAAACCCCTCCATGAACCGTGATGCGTGGCTAGAATTTATGATTTTTAGCATTATATACCTTGCATTTTAGGTGTTTTAATGATAAAAATACACGTCATGT
>ML340517.1:0-24743 GCA_005239505.1 Nicotiana paniculata
TAGTGACGTTTGGCTGCCTTTGAGTTTTGCAAATTGACAGGAAGTTCTTTAAATGCTGTTGGGGGTCTTCAATGTATGACTCTAGAATAGCCCTTTGTTCTGCAATAGGTGCAGCATATTATTTGTTATCTGAAAAGACTCGGCCTGTATTTGAGGAACCAGTATTGCTGTGGCCAAATTCTCAGCTGTCGGTTGTGCCCAGTCATATAAAGGATCCTCTGCCCCTATTTGAGCGACTGGGTCTACCACATCATCCCCATGATTGTTCCGGTTATGTGCATCTTCCATGTCGGTTTCAATTTGTTCAATTTGTGGTTGATGTTTGCTTTTCCGGTTGGTCCAGTTTATGGTCCTGAAAACTTTCTTGGGGTCTGATAAGGCTTCAATTACTTCACCAGTCCTCGATGAGTTTCTAGGCATGCATTTGCAACATGTTAGCAAACGTTAAACATTCAATGTAAAAACGAAAATTTGAAGACAACTGACTATATTTCAGAATTTTGTATTTCTTCCAACTCAATTGATAATACCGTTAATTCCCCCGGCAACGACGCCAAAATTTGATCACGCTCAACTATGTCTAATAAAAGACTAAGCGGCGTTGCATATATAATCCGGGATATTGCGCCCAGAGTCGATCCCACAGGGAATTTGAGTATCAATTAATTCGTCAGAATACGCAACTTTTACTCAATCAATTCTCTCAAGACTTTTTAATATAACTTGGTGATGTTTTACTAATTCTACTGACAATAATAATAAACTAGCAATTACTAACAATGTGTTGTAAATAATGATAATAAAGGTCTAAGGTTNTCGCCTTCTGAGCGTATTTTTGATGTATTTGCATCCATTTAGCTCGGGTTCCATCTCCAATTCACCTACACATGAAATAGACTCTATTATGCACATAAAAATTGTATTTTTATCATTAACGCACATAAAATGTAGGGCATATAACATGTTAAACTATGAATTCTAGTCTTGCATCAACGGTTTGGGCCAACTCTGCACCGCCTCTATCTTCTTTGGGTCCACCTGAATACCCTTACTAGACACTACGTGACCCAAGAAAGCTACCGAATCAATCCAAAACTCACATTTGGAGAACTTTGCATAAATCTTCTCCTCCCTCAATCTCTGCAACACAACCCTCAAATGCTGAGTGTGCTCCTCCTCGCTACGAGAGTACACCAGGATGTCATCAATGAACACAATAATGAATGAACCAAGGTAAGGCTGAAACACGTTGTTCATCAAATGCATGAACGCGACTGGGGCATTGGCCAGCCCAAAAGACATAACCAGAAACTCATAATGGCCATATCTGGTCCTAAAAGCAATCTTGGGAAAATCAGAATCCCGAATCTTCAGCTGATGGTACCCAGACCTCAAGTCGATCTTGAAGAACACCCTATCTCCCTGAAGCTGATCAAACAAGTCATCAATACGGGGCAAAGGATACCGATTCTTCACCGTAACCTTGTTCAACTGCCTATAGTCAATGCACATACGCATGGATCCATCCTACTTCTATATGAACAACACCGGTGCACCCCAAGGTGACACACTAGGCCGAATGAACCCCTTATCTAGGAGTTCCTGAAAGTGTTCCTTCAATTCCTTCAACTCTGCTGGGGCCATGCGGTAAGGAGGAATAAAGATAGGCTGGGTCTCAAGCAATAAGTCAATACCAAAATCAATGTCCATGTCAGGTGGCATGCCTGGCAGGTCTGCTGGGAAAATGTCCGGGAACTCACGGACCACGAGAACATAATTAATGGAAGGAGTCTCATTACTAACATCCCTCGCAAAGGCCAGATAAGACTCACCCCCCCTTCAATCATACGATGAGCCTTCAGAAAGGAAATCACCCAGATATGCACGTACTCCACCGAACCTCTCCACTCCATCCTAGGCAATCCGAGCATCGCTAAGGTCACGATCTTGGCGTGACAGTCGAGAACCGCATGGCACGGAGATAGCCAATCCATGCCCAAAATCACATCGAAGTCAACCATACTAAGCAATAATAGATCTGCCCCGGGTCTCCCTACCCCCAATAGATATAATACAAGACCGGTACACCCGGTCTACCACAACAGTATCCCCACCGGAGTCGACACATGAACATCTGAAAACAAGGACTCACAGGGTGTATCCAAGAAATGTGCAAAGAATGAAGAAACATATGAATACGTAGAACCATGATCAAATAATACTGCAGCATGCCGGTGACAGACTGAGATAATACTTGTAATCACTGCATCTGAAGCCATGGCATGTGTTTACCCGCAAATGCATAGAAATGGGCATGCCCTCCACCTGACCGACCTCCCCCTCTGGAGCTGCCTCTGACTGACTGACCTCCACCCTGGCTGCCTGAGCGGGTGGTGTAGAAATTGGTACGGAAGCTGGAGGCTGGTTCCTATACTGAAATGAACTACCAGAAAGGCGAGGACAATACCTCTTGATGTGACCCGCATCCCCACACTCGAAACAACCTCTCCCAGCAATTTACGATGAGGACTGAAGGGAACCCCTAGGACCGGGGTAGCTGCTAGAAGAACCATGGGGTGAGGAACCCTGAACTGATGGTGGTCAGGATGAGCTCTGGGCTCGAAGTGCACTAAATGAGGAACGGTCCGAATGAGAGCTACGGGGACCGTGTCCTGATGAATCACCATTGTAAGATGGACGGGCTGGCGGAGGAGGCCTGAATGGTCTGCCTCTGTTGTGCCGAGACTGACCTCCCGAGTGATCACCACTATAATTACCAGAACCTCGAGGCCTCTTGGCCTCTCTCTCAACACGCTCTTGTCGGCGCACTGACTCAATCTCCCTGGCTATGTCAACTACCTCCTCAAAAGAAGCACCGAATACACTTTCCCTGGTCAGAAAAACCCATAGCTAGTAAGCGAGACCATCAACAAATCTCTGAATCCTCTCCCTGTCTGTGGGAACTAGCCAGATGGCATGACGGGCTAACTCAAAGAACCTCATCTCATACTGCGTCACGGTTCTCCCTGACGCAACTGCTCTAACTCTCTGTGCAGCTCCTCTCTGCGAGACTGTGGTATATACTTCTCCAGAAAGAGAATGGAGAACTGGTTCCATGTAAGCGGCGCTGCATTAGCGGGTCTACGCCTCTCATAGGCCTCCCACCAAGCAAGTGCAGCTCCTGAAAACTGGAATGTAGTGAATGTAACCCCGTTGGCCTCTAATATCCCTGCAGTACGTAGTATCCTCTAACACTTTTCCAAGAAGGCCTGGGAATCCTCGCCCTCTGTACCCCTAAAAGTTGGAGGCTGGAGTCTGCTGAACCTCTCCAACCTACACTGCTCATCATCAGCTAAAGTTGGGACCACATAATCCTGTACAGGAGCAATCTGTGGCACTGGCACTGCCCCAGTTGTTTAAAGTCCCTGGGTGACCTGCTCAGGTGTCCGGGCAGCTGGAGTCTGGATTCCTCCCCCGGCCTGAGAAGTAGTAGCAGTAGTGTACATAGCGACGACATGTGCCAAGATGGTGCACACCGTCAAAATCTGGGCTAGGGTCTCCTGAAGACCCAGAATCACAATAGGCACTGCTGGTGCCTGAGTCTGCCCTGCTGGAACCTCAGCTGCGGGGACCTGCTCTTGGGCAATGAGAGGGTCCACAGGTGCTGCCCCTGTTGCTGTGCGGGCTACACCCATCCCTCTACCACGGCCGCGACCACGGCCTCGACCTCGGGCTGGTCCTGCTGGGATCTGGTGACCACTATCAGTAACACGAGTCCTCACCATCTGTGAGAGAATGAAAATAACAGAAGTTTAGTTTAAGAGTTCAACAAAGTCGCACGACATAATTCAAAGAATATGAGATTTTTCCCAATGGTTCTGTAGCCTCTCGAAGATAAGAACAGACGTCTCGGTATCGATCCGCAAGACTCTACTAAACCTGCTCATGACTGATGAAAACTATTTAACCTAGTGCTCTGATACCAACTTGTCACGGCCCATTTTTGGAGTCGTGATGGCGCCTGTCGTGGAACCAGGCAAGCCACCCATTTTATCTAACTAAATACATTTTCCCATATAATGCCCTTTTTAACAAGTCTAAAATCAACAACAACAACAACAACAACAACAATAATAATAATAATAATAATAATAATAATAATAATAATAATAATAATAATAATAATAATAATAAATCCAATATTTTTGGGAAAATCAGTTTATGAAATTCAAAAGACCAAATCCTACTAACCCCGGATCCAGTGTCACACAGTCATGAGCTGCTAATACTTAATACAACCAAAAGAAATGACTAACATAGTCTGAAAATAAATACGACAGGTAGAAAGGAAAGAGAAGACGAGATCACGGTCGCCGGCTGCTACCTCGTCAACTCTGATGAAACTGATGTGCTCACTGACCCGAGCTGAATTCCTCTGTACCTGGATCTGCACACAAGGTGCAGGGGATAACGTGAGTACACCAACTCAGTAGTAACGAAACCAAACTACGGGTTGAGTGGTAGTGACGGACTAAACCTCCGATAATTCAAACAACAATATATAAATTGGGCATGACAGTAATATGTCAGGAAATAAACACGAGGCATCAAGATATGTCTGTAACTCCGCATACTAGCATGAATGCATATAGAACTTAGAATGATGTATACTCAATAATCTCTCTCTCATAAGGTGGTCCACTCAGTACTAGAATACGGCCTTCCGGCCCAGGGAAGTCCATCCCAGATATTACATAAACACAAGTGACACAGTCACCAAGTACTGAGGAAAAAGGCTGATCCAACCCCCATGGAGAAATCCATCTTCGAAACAGAATACTCAGACAAATCCACCCCTCGATATCTGTGCGCTCACTGGGGGTGTATAGACTCCGGAGGGGCTCCTTTCAGCCCAAGTGCTATATCAAGCCAATGAAGGCATGATTTCAGGATCGTTGCAGTGTGCAGTCCGACCTCATAACTGTCTCAAAACCAGGCTCCAAGCCTCACTCAGTCAGTACCTTCCATTCTCACTCACAATGCTCTAACATGTGAAAATCAGCTCAAACCAATGAATAATATAGAATAAACTAGCAAATTACGAGACTGAGGCACGAAACATATACTATAACAGGACTGAGTACATGAAAGCAATAATCACAGATAGAGACAACAATAATCGACCATTCTAGTCTGAACACATCGGAGTGAAGCCTTAACATTTATACTTAGCATGATTTCTATTTCGTTCAAGGTAATTACCACCTTCACAGTACAATATCAATCTGAGATAACCAGTAGACAGTGTCGTTGGATGAGCCAGGCTACAAATATTCGGTAAACGCCCGCATGGCCGTCACTTGGCAAGTGCGTCACCTTAATTAACATCAAATATCAAATAGGTTGGGGTTTCGAACCCTCAGCTCCAAGTTTGGAAGCGTTACTTATCTCAAAACCGGCTAATACACTACTCCGCAGTGCCCTTGCCTCCAAATTCGGCCTCTGAGTGCTCCAAATCTACCAACAACTAGATGTATATCATTATAATATGCTAAGGAACTAATCTCAATCGAAATGTATCAAAAATACTCAAAGATCCCGAAACTGGTCAAATCTGACCCCCGGGTCCACGTCCCGAAATTCAGAATTTTTTTATACCAAACTGTTCTTCATCATCTCACGAGTCCGTACATATAAAGAACACTAAATTCGGAGTCCAAATGACCCCTCAAATCACCATTTTAAAGATTCTTAATCCCAAGCCCTAATCACCCAATTTACACTGATTTTCCCCTAATTTCCACCATAATTCCGACCTTTAATCACATATAAACGAGTTTAGCGTCCAAAAATCTTACCTTGGTGAAGAACTATCGAATCCCCTCTTCAAAACCCTTCCAAACGCTTCAAACCCGGATGAAATATTGAGAAAATGGTTAAAATTCGCGAAGGCACGTTTTTATACCTTCTGCCTAGTGGGTCCGCACCTGCGACCACTTATATGCACCTGCGGAACAGCACCTGCGGAAAAATCCTAAGGGCCTCAAATCCCGCACCTACGATTGACCTCACGCACCTGCGACCTCGCAGGTGCAACAATTACCTCGCACCTGCGGAAATCCCCTCACTTGGCCAACTTCCGCACCTGCGGCTCCCCATCCGCAGGTGCGAAAAACACCAGCAACAAAACATCAGCAATGAAAAATCATTCCAAACTACCCGTTAACCATCTGAAACCATCCCGAGCCTTTCGGGACCCCAACCAAACATACCAGCACCTCATATATGATCACTCAAACTTAGTTGCACTCCCGAAACACTAAAAATAACATCAAAACACCAAAATCACATCAAATTCAAGCCTAAGAACTTTGAAATTTCTAAAATTCTCCAACGATGTCGAAACTACCCAAAACAACTCCGATTGACCTGAAATTTTGCAGACATATCCAACATGACATTACAAACCTATTTTCCACTGCCAACCGAAAATCGCCAAAAATTAATTTTCTCCAATTCAAGCCTAATTCTACACCGGGCATCACAAAAATATTCCGATCACACTCCTAAGTCCCAAATCACCTAACGAAGCTATCCGAGCCATAAAATCCGTATTCCGAGATCGTTTCCCAATAAGTCAACTCTCAGTTGACTTTTCTCATAATAAGGCTAAAAGACTAAACTCTCACTACAACCACTAAATTTCAAGCCTATCGGCTCTAACACATCAATAAAGGAATAACCAACCTATGACAAGTCAATAACAACAATTATAATGCAGGTTTTACGGAAAGACATACCGGGTCGTTACAGTATGTACTCAACTAACTTCGATCGTAGTGGGAGAAGTATAATCATGTATGACGATCATGTATGACGATACTTCTCATACTTCCTAATATATAATGATTTTTTAAAAGAAAAAGATTCCACAAATTAATTGTCTTAATTTTTACTTCAGATATTCTCAACTCATATTTTAAAGGCGGGATATTTATTATACAATTTGAAGAAAATTTTAATATTCTATAATAAAAAAGGACACTTGAAACTATATTTTATTCTTAAATATTTTTTTCGAATTTTATAAAGTATTTCAATTGAAATTGCAATTTAACGAGAACTTTGTATAAAGTGATATCAATTGATAATGATATAATAACATTTGCATGTAAATCAACATACATTATCACTAATTATTTTTTAATGAATCTTCTTCACCTAAAATAGTTAATAAATAAATAATATTTTTTAAGGAGATAATAGAATTGTCATATATAAATGTATGTGACCTTAGTATTTTTAATCAGGTGAACATTTGAATTATAAAATTATCAAAAAGATAATTTTTCTAGTTGAAAGTACTTATTGAAAAAATAATTATAACAATTAAGTAATGCATTTAATAAAGATAGTGAAAGTTGAATGGAAAATGGAGTCCACCTAAAGAATTTAATAGTTTATGACCATGTTAGTTTTGGATTTTTATGTTATTAAGAACCTACAATCAAACTTTTGAGCTTAATATTATACAAGCAAATAATGCACTAATATATATTTAAAATGATCATTATGCCCTTGGTCAACCTCCTCTTCTCTCTTCTATATAATAACAAAATTTAGCTCGATCCTAGTAAAAAAAAAAAATTGGAGGGAGACTATGTTTCGGATAAAATACACAAATAGCAAATTTCAGCATGTCATTGAAAAATAGTTACTGTTCATAATAGTGATTATTTTTCTATTACATTGCTGAAAAGTGACTAGCCCACACTATACTACCTCAATTTCATGCAGAGGAACGAGGAGTGAAGTACACAAATAGCTGGATGGTCTTGAATTTTTATCTCCGTTTGTTCTATGGGCGGAACTTTAAGTTAACAAGTATTATCTCTCACTTGATCTTAAAATCCACCCATAGAGCAAGAGGGTCAAAAATTAAAGACACCTCAAAAAGTGTCATATTTTTGCAAATTTTTAAGGAACGAGACAGGCCCAAGTAGTGCACAGAAAAGAAAAGCCCAGGCGCAAGGCGACGTTTTCCGTGAGCCCAAACCCGAATTTATATTTGTATGTGTCTAGGGTATTAGGCGCCATTCCGATTCGCGCATCCAAAGTATTAGGGTATTTGCTAGGGTTTAGCTGCTTTCCTTGTGACCGCAGAGCGAGCTTTACTTCGTCGGAGAAACAGAAGTCTTCGCCATGGCTAGCACTAAAGTTCAAAGGATTATGACCCAGCCCATTGTAAGTTCCTTCATATTTGAATGATTAATTTAGTACTTCCCAGTTTTCACTCGGCACTAAGATTTTGGATAACGTGTTTTCTTGTTTGTTTGTTTTCTCTTTTTGTTGCAGAACCTGATTTTCAGGTTTCTTCAGAGTGTAAGTTTTTCCACGTTTGTTTATGCTTAATTTTATTTTCTATTACTTAATGGATGCTCTGCTCATGTTCCTACAATTTATATGTGCAATTGCTTACAGAAAGCTCGCATTCAGATATGGCTTTTCGAGCAGAAAGATATGAGGATTGAAGGACGTATTATCGTAAGCTGTCTTTTTCATACTTCTTAATTTAGTAGTTGGAATGTGAATGTAGCATGATCTGTTTCATGTTTTCTCCCAAATAGTTTCCTCAACTACAGAAATGAAAACAACGTAACTAGTCAGTTAATTGCCCACTGCTTCCTTTAAATTAGAGAGGAAATTTTGCAAGTTACCTTTTGGATTACAGAACAAACAAAGGTATGCAGTAATTTCGAGGTCTAATCACTTATGCTATTTATAAGAACATTTTAATTATGCAGAATCTAAAAAGGTCCTGATTGTACATGCTACTTCAGAGATCCTTTTTGTGTATAATAATGTAGATAATTGTTCGAGGTTCTAGCTTATATTTGGAATGCATGATTGTTTTTTTTACTAGCCAGAATAATCTGGATGATGGTACTTGGCACAAATTTGGAAAAGACCTTCCACCTGGACCACCTCCAACCTTGAGGTTGGAGGTTTGACTCACTAAGGGAGCCAAAAGGGAAAGACCACTATTGACTCATAGTGGTAGAGTTGTTTAGTTTATTACTTTATTGGTCGGTGAATTTCGAACCTCTTAATGATCTCATGTCAGAATTGTTTACAAAGCTTTAAACTAGTCTTTTTTTTAATGGCTAATGTAAACCATGATTAGATATCTTATGGTGCAAGTTAGGTTGATCTTGTGTAGAACTTTCATGAGTTTATACCTGGTTTAAGCTGAGCTACGTTTGATTTAGTAGAATGAGAAGGACTGAGTTTTCAAAATGTTTAGTAAATAGGAGAACTAAAGAAACAAGAAAAAAGAGATTTTTATGGTTGAGGCAAGGTATATCATCCAGCTTTTAGGAAGCCACACATCATATTCTTTCTCTGAATTTAATGTCACACGTCAAACGCCTTCATTTGTAGTGATGGGTGCAATTCAGATGGTACCCAAAATGTCGTGCAATATTTATCAGTTGACATAAAAAAAGCTCATGATAGAATATTGGTAGTAATAACTAATACAGATTTGATCACAACCAATGGCTATTATAACATAGGATCTGTGCATAGAAACTCATACTGGTCCCACTGGACCCAATAATTAGAAGCTCATATGTGTTGTAGCAAGCTCATCGTTGAACTATTGGTAGTGCATTGGGGTAACAAATCCATAATTGGTGCCTGTTACACATGATATATGCCTGCAAAGTTGTATTGGCAAAGAAAGGGCATATTCTTGGGTAAACTCCCACTCTAATTCCTGAGGCACTTGTAGCTGTAACTTGAATTTGGGATGGACTGAATTTCCACTAGTTTGAATTGGCAACTCTAATTTCTAATGTAATACTGGCCGACTTATCCTCATTATTGTTTGTTGCATCATGTTATAGAGCTTGTTATATTGTGCGGTCACTATTTTGGGGAACTAGTTATATCTGAAGATCTCTATGATAATATTTGACTAGTGAATATGAAGCTGATCATTTGGTCTTTTTATTACTTGGTATGTATGTGTGGCCTAGTGGCCATTTTAAAAGTTTCTATTTCTTTGCAAGATGTGTAAATGTTATTTTTATTTTGTTTTTCATAATAGAGGTGTTCGAGTTACTTTCACGCACCTCATGTTTTACACCATGTACCTGCATCTTGCCACCAAGACATGTATCTATGAACTCTGTCCACCAAGTTTTGGACATATAAGAAGACATCACCTAACCTTTTTTGCTTATGCTAGGATTTGAATCCTAGTCTCACATGGTAGTCTCACATGGTCTTTGCACCAGCTTATTGGCTGCAAAGACACACCCGTCGGAGCAAGCAGTGTAAATGTTATTCTGCTCCGTATTTTTTGTCATCTTTTGGTCCGTTTAAGTGCTAAAATCTGTTTATCTGATCACTGTGCCACTTATATATTCTTCATCCTTATGACTGCAAAATTTAATGCCATGTGCTTGGTTTTGGCAAAAAGATGCCTGGGACTTGCGTGTTGCCTCTGAATTACTGCTTTTGCATCTTTTTCGTTTTAGAAGGGGAGCCTTAGTGTAACTGGTAAAGTTATTGCCATGTGGCCAGGAGGTAACAGGTTCGAGCCGTGGAAACAACCTTTTGCATAAATGCAGGGTAAGGATGCGTACAACAGACGCAAGTGGTCCGGCCCTTCCCGGACCCTGCGCATAGTAGGAGCTTAGTGCACCGGGCTGCATATTTTTCGTTTTGATAAATTAAGAGTATTGAATATTGCTTTGCCTCTTGCACCTGCATTAAATTCTTTTGGCCAGATGACTTGTTTGATCAAGGGATTAGTACTGATTGACTTGTAGAACTTTGTAGTGTTAATTTCTCCGGAACAAGCCGTATCTGGATACTTCCATGCTACACTGTGACTGTGAATAAACATGTGAATACTTGTTTACTAATAGGTAATTGATTTGCGGTGTTTAGGGTTTCGATGAGTACATGAATTTGGTTCTGGATGATGCTGAGGAAGTCAATGTGAAGAAGAAAAGCAGAAAACAGTTGGGTGGGTAAAATTATTTTGACCTCTTCCCTCTCCTAGAATTACCAAGGAAACTAATATTTCGATGTGTCTTGCGTTTCTAACCTCTGATTTTTTGCAGGGCGTATTCTTCTGAAAGGTGATAATATCACACTGATGATGAACACGTATGTCGTTCTTCTCCTAATTTTCTGATGTACAATTATATTTTTTTAATAAATAAAATAGCTACTATATGTATCTTCTGTTACGATCTTTTTCTTCCTTCTCTGATATTCCTTCACCTCCACCCTTGGGTTTTGGTGGTTGGGTGGGTGGGGGGTCTCTGACTGTTCTACTCTTTTCTTTTCTATGTAGGGGGAAATAATTTCTTGTCAGTTGGATTATGGAGGTTGGTGACTTCTTTATGTGTTCACGGGATGCGAATTGAAACCGTGTCTCCTCATGAATGACAGAATATGTGCCCCGATTTTTATTTAGATTGTGTATTCTGCTATAGGTATATTCGACATGGTTTCATTGAGTCAAATGCTTTAATTGTTGTATGAATGTCTATCTACTGAACAGTAGTTGAGCTCCTCTGCATTTCTGGATTGCTTGATGGCTTGACTATTAGTAGTGTATATTTTCTAAGTTTCAGCGGGTTGGGTATAAATCAACCACACCCTTTTATCATTTGAAGTCTGGTTGTTGGAATATGTTTGATTTGGAGTCATTGTTCGTAAAATGTTTCCTTAGGTCCGTTTTGCTGCCATGACTGCTAACGTCCCAAGTTATGGCATTAGTGCTTGTTCTCTGAGTTGTGTGCGTATTACTAGTGCAATTGATCTTTTTATGTCATCTCTTTGCCTGTGGCAATTGATTCTTATAGACAGATCTGGGAAGGAAAAGAGTCGTTGCTAGATAGTAGTAGAAGTTAGCTGAGTGGCGATTCTTTTTGTCCCCGCCCCTGTTTTTTCCCTACCTGTCCCATTTCAATTTGTTGGTAAGACAATCAAGTGCACAGGATGTGGAAATTACTCTGTAGGGCAGCCAATGTGTGGAAGGCGAAATGACACTGCAGTTTATGGAAATAATCCTGCTCCTGTAGGGGGATCCACGATATGGAAATGACTGGTGAAATGCATACATATTCAAAACGTGGAGATGGAAATAACTCCATGGAGAACCAATGCTGTGGAAATAATAGTGTTAGGTGTGGTAAAGTGTTGGCCAACGTTTTCGTTTTACCCTTTTATCCCTTTTCTCCGTGTCTCGGTCGATCCATAACTTTTAACTGTAAGATGTTGCAAAGCCATCATTTGATCCTCCAAATGTAAAGTTACATGTGTGCGGTGGCATGAAATATTATAGCGCGATGAACACACGAAAGAATACATATCTTACCCCCAAGGCACGTGTTTTTGACCAATTTAGAACATCATATAGAACAATGGGAATTACCACTAGAATTAGTAAATTAATTTCCGGTCTTTCAATTTTGTTCGTAAATACATTGTATGCCGTAATAACGATATATAACGGTACTTGCAGTCTCCTTGTTTGATGAGTGTCAACATAAGGGCTTTCCAAGAAAGCCATAAGAATTATTTTGTTACAATTTATCTAGAGAGAACTACCCTCTATAGCCCCTAAAAAGTTTAATAGTTCATATTTTTGTCCATCCACAGAAAATGGCTCTCCGGCCAAAGCATATTACATCTAATAGTCCCAAATGTTTATTTTATATGTTTTTTGTATAGTAATAGTCTATTTTGTATATTTTGTTGTATAGTGACAGTTTATTTTGTATATTTTTCGTATAGTGACAGTCTATTTTGCATATTTTTTGTATAGTGATAGTCTATTGTATATAAATTGTACAATGACAGTTTATTTGGATATTTTTATATAGTGACGGTCTATTTTGTATATATTTTGTATAGTGACAGTCTATTTAGTGTATTTTTTTGTATAATGACAGTTTATTTTTGTATATATTTTGTATAGGGGTAGTTTATTTTGTACAGTGAAGACTATGCATTAGATAAAAAATTAAAAAGCAAAATACTTCAAAATGGACTGTCACCATTGGTCTTGATTTGCGTTTTCTTCATTGGTCTTGGGTACTTCTACAAGGGAAGAAATTAAACTCATGAATCCAAATTATAATGAGTTCAAATTCCCCCAAATTAAAGCTCATCCATGGCACAAGATATTTCTTAAGCGCATGCCTCCAGAAACTGTTGATCTGGTTTCAAGACTACTGCAGTACTCATCTAACTTGCGTTGCTCTGCTTTAGAGGTTGTGACCCACGCCTTCTTGGAGGAGCTTTGTGATACTGATACACGCCTCCTAAATGGTCGTGTCCATCCCCCCTTGTTTAACTTTAAGGCCCATGAATTAGAGGGTGTCGCTGCAGGGACTCCTCTCACTTCGATCGCTAACCCATTTTTCTTTCCTCTTTCGCCCAAACCCTAATTTCAAACCCCCCAAATCTTTATAATATATCAATTTAATTCAATCCATACACATATAGATATATAAAGCCACGTTGAAAGAGAAAGGAAGGAAAATAGAGAGAGAAGGATGGCGACTATAAAAAAACAAGACAGGGTTCTTGCTGCAGCTAAACACTGTGTCATTGTGATCGATGACTAGCCTTTTAATTATTTTTGTGCTATGAAATGCATAGTGCAAATTTGTGGCTAACGACTGATATTAATTTCTAGCGGTTGGCCATAAATGAAGTTTGCTCAAAATAAAACGATTACCGAAACTCTTTTAATTTTGAGATATCATTAAATTAAAACTATATTTGCTTAAAGTTCTTCCTTTGCCTGGTAAATGGAGGGTTACTTTTTTCATCATATTTAATTGATTAGATAGATATATTTTTCTCGTATAAATATAAAATATTAATTTTCCATTAATTTGCCCTAGTTGGTATATTAGTGAGATCGTCCCCTAGAAAACTTAGATCACATGATTAGCCAGATTCATAACATTCACCAAAAATAAATATATAAAGTGAAAAAGTTAAAAAAATAGATTCGTCGGTTCATAATTCAGTAGTAAACATTGTGTGCTCCTTTAAAGATGTGGGTATTAGGCAACTAATAAGGAACTAATCTACTAATCACCACAAAAAAAAAATTAGACTTTGCGATTTATGATATAATCAGTCTTTAAATTAAAAATAGAAGAGAGAAGTAAACAACGGTTGAACGGATCTATGATCTAATGAGTCTTAATTACGACTCACGTGAGAGTCACAGGGCCAAAGAAAAAGACAAAAGGCAATAAATAAATAAATAAATAAATAATAAAGAATTGAAAAGAAGTGCGACAGTTGCGGAGCAGGTTCGGTGTGCGTAGAATCAAAGGAAAGGAGATAATGGCGAAGGTGGAGGAGATTAAGAATTCGAATGAAGAAGAAGAAGCTAAGCAACCATTGAACATGGCGAAGAAGGAAGCATTAGGATGGATGGAATGGCTAAGAGGCTGGTTCTATTTGGTTTTCGAGATGCTTTTTCAAAGGATATCGGCTAGTCACTTGCACAACCCTATGCCTCTCCCTCCTATCAATGATCTCACTTGCATCGTCACTGGTTCTACCAGCGGCATCGGCCGCGAAATCGCTCGGTATGCTTTACTTTCTGCTTCGCCGTCTGTGTTTCGATTTTGTGAACACATTTTGGGATTCTGCGCCTATTTTAAAGTATATTGCATTTGCACGCACCTTGACCACTGCACCAATTACTTGTTACAAATCACCTACTGCTTATTTTAATCCTGGTTCCTGAGGTTTGTATCCACTTCATTGATTGCTAGGCCCCAACCGTGGTTAAGTTGATGATGCGTATCCTTTTTGGTGAATAGTGTTACGCCATATTAGCACCCACGGGTGTGTTAGCAGTGGAGGAGAACCATGAGATCTCACCGCAACAGAGGCAAATAAATACTAGGTGAGGTGGGTGCGATGATGCATACCTCCTTTGCGGCCAATGATATTACACCATATTAGCACCCAAGGGTATGAGTGGTAGGTGAACCTTGAGGTCTTAGGTTCCAATCTCAGCCGAGGCAAATAAACACTAGATGAGGTGAGCTGGGTTACCTGGTACTTGTGCTAGTAGTTGGTACTTGTGCTAGTAGTAGGTAGCTGGCACCAGGTGGAATAGTCGATGTATCCACAAGTTGCCCAGACACCACCGACAAAAAATATGTATAATAATTATGTTAGACGATATGCTTTTCTATGTTCCTTTTCTTTATATTATTATCTTCATTACCTTGTTGGTTCCGCTAATCTCTTATCTCTCATCTTCCAGATACAATAATACATTTGCTCTAATGTACAATGTTTTTGCTTTTGCATTAGACAGGCAGTTGGCAGAATCAGGAGCACATGTTGTTATGGCTGTCAGGAACACGAAAAATGCACAGGAATTAATACGGAAATGGCAGGAAGAATGGTCTGGCAAAGGCCTTCCACTCAACATTGAGGTATGTCGTCTTTCACTTAATAGTAATACATCTCGGAAGAAGTATACAGCTTTCTAATTTATTACAAATGCTTAAGTTTCAAGATTTTTGAAGTTATTATTAGTTAATCTCTTATACTGCCATGAGAGAATTTCCCTAAATGAATAAGGTTCACATTTGTTGCTAGGTCATGGAGCTTGATCTTCTCTCGTTGGATTCTGTTGCACGATTCGCAGAAGCTTGGAATGCCCGCTTGGCACCATTACATGTTCTCATCAACAATGCTGGCATATTTTCAATAGGGGGTTAGAGCTATCTTAGATTCTTCTTATTAATTGCTGTTAACCAAAATGTCCACTCTTTTTGTGCGTTATTGGAGCTATAATACATTGAGAACAACTATTAGGTTTCAGCTGTGTCATAAAAGCCTATTGTTACTTGATATCCAGTTTTAATCTTTTCAAATACTATAGCGTGTTTGCATCTCGTAGAAGTTTCATCATGTGGTCAAGTTTTTTGTTTGTTGTCTTAGTTTAGAAGTCTATGGTCTATGTGGAGCATCTATAAAGATCTGTTTCCATGTAACTATGGACAACCTCTGACAAGCAAGGTAAATGTGATAAATCAGTGTTTATCAAATTCTCGTGACACCAAACACATCAATGATTGACTTTTACTCTCTCTCTATATATATATATTTCTAGAATGTTTCTAGAGTTGAGATGATAATGAATCTTAAATGGGCCATCACTAGCTTCAGACTGGTCTACGTTTTGAATTCGCTAGTGCTACCTGGTAAATACGAAAAAAGTTGGTTTTATGATTTATGTCAAATAAGAACTCCAGAAAGGTTTATTTTTGGCTCTAGTCTTTGGAAGGGATATTCTATAGAGATTCTGAATGGAAAATTCTATTTGATTAGTTACTTGGTTGATTTGGATAAAATGGGAGGATGTCCCATATCTATTTCTGAAGTGGGAAGAGCCTGTAGCAGCAGCATCTGCATCTGGGTCTTTAACTTGATACTCACCTTCTCATGCTTACGTCTTATAAGCTCACTCAAGCATGGTGATAAAGTGTAAGTGTAAAGTAAAATGTTCTCCTACTACCCCAGAATAAGTTGCAACGATTAGTCTACATTTCTTGTTTAAAACACAGTTTACTGTTGTATCTGTGGAATTGGTTATCTTAACAACTATAAGTTTATGATTGACATTTTATATGCACCTTCGAATATGTTCCTAGAACCTTTTTGTTTCTATAACTACAGTGAAATGTTCATCATGTTTACATTCAATGGATGTGCTAGAACTCTTGATCATCATCAGGTAACAAGAAAACTCTATGCCGGTCACCTGTCCTGTATTAATGCAGTGCCTTAGCCTGACTTCTCACTTTTTCTTGCCTTACCATATTTTCTTGCTAATGCACTGAAGCTTGGCTAGTGCGGGGCTATTTAGCAGTTTAAGAATGGACATACATAGTGTTGGCAATAGAAATACGATACAACTTTTAACCTGTTTTCTCCTATTGATGGAAACTGAATGAATGATAGCTGAGTGAATGGACTTGCTTTTATCTAGTTACTTGTAAGACTTTGCTTCTGAGTCTTCTAACCAAGCTAATGAACCATCTTGTTTTCTACAGAACCACAGAAGTTTTCAAAAGATGGGTATGAAGAACACATGCAAGTGAATCATCTAGCTCCAGCGATGCTTTCCATATTGCTTTTACCATCACTTATTAGAGGTTCTCCCAGCCGAATTATCAACGTGAACTCTACGGTAAGTTTTAGCAATATGCCCCCGTTCTAGATGGATATGTTATATACTCAATTGCTTCTCTCCTCACCTTTTGCACTAAGTTATTGCTTTAAATGATTCCTATCTTTCCATGATATCCATGAGATACTTTAAAATAAGTTGCAAATTGAAGTTTCAGCATTGGTGAAAAACGGTTATCTAGTATTCATTAATTTGGGATAGTATAAAGCATAAGCTTGTTGAAGCAACGATAGACAGCAAAGAGTAGGTGGTTCAGCATGTACTTCATTATTTTTGTCCTTTTCTTTTTGGAAGCCTTTGCCTTTCATGAACAGTCTGAGCAGAAAAGGTTTTTTACTGCTGCTTGGCCTGGATCTTTGTCCTTTAAGATTTCTGGTGTATGTGTTATGATTACAAATGAACAAAAAAAGGGATGCACAGTATTAGGACTTGCTGGACTATGCTACATAATGATCAAATAGGTGGCTTTATGACATAAATCATTATAGTGGATATGAAAAGGAAAAAAAAAAGATGTGGTAGCTAATAAATCCTATAATCATGCCAAATTTGGCATTGAAAGTGAAATATAAAGGATGAAGTAGATGTTCTGCTGGAATAACCATTAAGTCTATTCTCCAACAAAACCAAGTATCGAAGTTCGAGGGGTAGATTTAGTTGCTAGGAAATAAATGTCTTTTGATTTAAGTGATTGCATCATAATATGTTGAAAGACCAAAAGCAGGATAATTTTTTTTTTTTTTTTTTTTTGCAACTATATGTTGGATTCTGGAGTAGGTTTTCCGTTTCAGTGTATGGCTATTGTCACGCCAGCTGACAGGAACATAGTTTATTTCTCCTGTGTAGATGCACTATGTCGGGTTTGTTGATCCAGAAGATATGAATGTTGTATCTGGAAAAAGGAAGTACACCAGTGTAGTGGGATATGGAGGCAGCAAGCTTGCTCAGGTATTATCTGAAAAGTTATTAGCTATTACCTGCTAAAAGGTCTTTGCTTGTCCTGTTATTGTTAATTGAGATGCCACAACCTGTTCAACCACTGCACTAAAGCACCTTAACACAAGTGGCTGCCTAGTTATACTCCGTTTTTTCCATGATTCACGAAGCTTAAGTTCTGCCTATTAAATAAAGCTTAGAAACCTTAATTTTGCCATATAACGCCCCTTCCATGGTCTGCCTGATCTGACTCACACAGCTGCCAAGTGCACTGAAGGTTGCGCATTCTGTATCGTTTTAGCACAATCTCACTAGTTTTTGTGCTTAATAGTACAGTTGTAGTTAAGGAGCATACATGTAAATCTCAGTCTAGAGCTGTATAGAGAATATTTATTGGATATCGTCCAACAAATGCAACTGAAAGAAGATGCATGTTGATAAACCGCATGGAGTGACAAGCAAAATGCAAACAATACTTTTATACATTTAATGAAACAGGTTTTTTTTAAACGTTGGAGTATTTTCTTCTAACTAACAATCAAACATGATACTCCACCGTGTGTTAGATGAGCGATGGGTTTTGTGGAGAGGAGAATTCTTTTGAATAGGACTCTTAAGCTGCATACATCTTGTATTTTTATCTACTCAATTTATGCTGATAGAAATACTAGTATTTAATTTCACTAGCCCATATTCACTCCGATATTGTTGACATCCATTAGGCATAAGGTGATTGCTATCATACATGATCATCCTGATTAGTGATCAAAAATGCAATTTGAATATCTTTGATAGGACCCATCAAAGAGTTATAAAGGAACAAGAATACATTATTGTTTGGTAATTTGGGATGCAAACATCAAAAGGCACGTCTCTTGTAGCTTTATTGCATGTCAATTGAGAGCCATTGCTGAAAATTTGAAATCTCTTAATTCCACAAGTTGTTACTGAAAATTGATTTCTGTAGGGAGATGTTTATTTGCTTGTAGAAAGTCACGCTAATACACATGTACAAATTCTTTTAGAAAGTCGACCCACACTGGTTTTAATTTTTTTTTGAGTAAGGAATGAATATCGGACCCTAATGACGTTCAACCGACGACCCGGCCTAGTGGTGCTTGCGGCCTTTCCTATTTTGGCTTGGATTGAAAATACTGGACAGGAAAGGAAAACAAACTATCCAGCCTTTCAACTTTTCAGCACTTCTAATCATCAATGTGATATGTAATATGGGATGCCTTTGCACACATTACATCAGCACTGAACACCAGACGAGGGACATGAAAGCAAAAGATGAAGTATAAGTTTTTTATGTAGATTCTTATTAGTAATTATTTCAGCTATAAAATTAAATCATCTAGGGTTTCTGATAGAAGTGAACTTAGGATGCTAAGCTCTTATTTCCTTCTCTTTATATGTGGTTTCCGTTTGATTTTTGAAAAAAAAAAAAAAATGTCCTGGCTTTGTTGATTTGCGCTCCGGTAACTAATCCTGTGGTTAAAACTGCAGATTATGTTCAGTAGCGTCCTTCACAAGAGGCTACCTGCCGAAGCTGGCATAAGTGTAGTCTGTGTTACTCCTGGAATTGTTCTAACCAATGTTGTAAGTTCTAAAAAACTTATTCTTTTTCTCTCTAGTTGCCACCTGTTATGTCATTGAGCTCCTGCCTTTGTCTTGATGTAGAACGTGTGTGATAAGTACTTCTTAACTAGTTGTTAGCTTTTACCGCCGACCTCTAAGGCTTCTTAATTGCTAAAGTTTGAACACTAAGCAAGTCAAAAAAATTTATGTTGGACAATTTCATTAGACAATATCACTCAGCATACAGGAAATCCATGTTATATCTGGAATATACTCTTGCTGATAAAGGGCACAAGATAACTCTTGCTTCATGCGTTAGGATGTGTTAAGCTTGTAATGTATACCACAAACTTTCTTTTAGTGGCCACCTTCTTTAGGGGAGCCTTTATCCTTGGAAGATATAATGGGTTATAGGGTGGTATATAAGGGTTTTTTGTCAAATATCTATGATGAATATCTAAACCATATTTCGATTTTGAAATATCCTTAACCGTAGTCTGAGCTTGTAATCTCCAGAATTGAGTATTCTGACGGGATAATATTACAGTAAGGATTGTTCAAATGGTTAAATTTACCATAACTCTGAAGTTTCCCTAAACTATATATTCAAGTTTCAAGTTCATTTACAGTTGACTAGGTCATGTGATCTCCCCTTCACTAGGCTGGTTTGAACCTTGCCACGGGCAAAAGCATGGTATTCAAGTAGGGAAGGATAGAGGGGCAGCCCATTATCGAGTTTCGAACCATTGTGCCAGTTGGCTGGGTATTTCTCAGTTATCTCAAAAAAAGAGCAGCCCGGTACACTAAGTTCCCGCTATGTGGGTCCAGGGAAGGGCCGGACCACAAGGGTCTATTGTATGCAGTCTTACCCTGCATTTCTGCTAGAGGCTGTTTCCCCGGTTCGAATCCGTGACCTCCCGGTCACATGACACTAACTTTACCAGTTACGCCAAGGCTCCCCTTCTTATCTCAAAAAGAACAAGAAAAAAAATCTAAATTTCTTGGACCTGATTTCTTCTTTTTAGTTTCCATTCTTTTTATTCCTTTTCTATGATATCGTTTTACAAATACTAAAGTTCGAGTTTACACATACAAAAATTGCAGGCCAGGGATCTTCCTCAGTTTCTGCAAGTGGGTTATCGTCTAATACCCTATTTTATATTTAATGCTGAAGAAGGTATGTTATTCTTAACTCCTAGTACTTTTTCTCGTTTAAAGTTTCACTGTGTACATTGCATGTTTTTGCAGTAAAGGAATAGAGAATAAAATGTCTCCTATCTTTATTTATGTTGTGTCGCATGTTAGAGTATTGAGGCTTAGACTGCACGTTTTTCCCCCGTTTAGTTCCCATGAGCCAGTTTCCTCTTTTCAGTAACACCTGGTGGAGGGGGTTAGTGTTCCTTGACTTGAGGAAGTTAGGCTTGTGTAACTACACAGCACGAACCTCATAGCAGTTTCAGTTTGCTGTTTACCGGAGTGTCCCTACTTAAAAGTTATGATTAGTTTCCAAAAACGAAAAAAATAAGTTACTCCCGCGTCTCAAGTTATGTGTCATGGTTTCTAAAAATAGTCGTCTCAAATTATTTGTCATTTTTGAAGTTCAAGAGTACATTAATTTATTTTTTCCTATTCGACCCTTGATATTAATTGTTCTTGAAGACTACAAATACCTTAATTATGAGTAAGTATTAAAAGAAGAGAGATTATATCTTAAGACATAAATAAGGGTAAAATAGTCAAAAACTTTTCCTATTTAATATTTTCTTAAAGTGCATGTAAAAGAGAAACACGATCGATAATTTGAGACAGAGGGAGTATGACGTTACAAAAGCCTCTCTGAAGAGTCAGCAAATGCTCGATTCCAAAGTTTGTACCATATGTTTCTTCATTCAATCAATCATCCGGTAGTCACCAATACGGTAGAAATTTGAAGAAATAACAACTAGACAAAACAATGCAGGAAACCTAATTTCCTTGTAAGCCTAGTATGACAGCATAATTGTGGGATGTACTTGATTGACTCCATACACTACTAAGTCGAGCATATCAACTTAGTTTGATAGTTTTCTGCAGTGGTAAATGATACTTTTTTGTAAGGAAAGAAGACTGCGAACAAACTAAGATTAATTTGACCAAAATGGAAAAAATGAGAAAATGAACTAAAAAAAGGAGCTTGAAAGACTATACAAGTTGCTTAAAGTTAAATAAAGTAGTAGCGGTATCTCATCAGAAAGATAAATTGAAGGAAGAGATAGAAACTGATCCATTCATGCATTGTTGTTGTGGTTTAAGGGAAGTTTTACTGGCTCCTTATATTTTATAACTGCTTGGTTATTTGGAACGTGCAGTTTAATTGTTTCCCTAATGCATCCCCATGCGTATAGTGTAAAACGTACTCAAATTAATCCGGTTGTTGCAGGCTCTAGAAGTACCTTGTTTGCAGCTACAGATCCTCAAATATCCGAGTATTGTGAAATGCTGAAAGCAGATGATTGGCCAGTCTGTGCTTACATCTCTCACGATTGTCGTCCCACAAATGCTTCTGAAGAAGCACATAATGTCGAAACTTCTTACAAGGTATGGGAGAAGACGCTAGATTTGGTTGGCCTTCCTTTAGACTCAGTAGAGAGGCTTATAGAAGGGGAAGAAATTAAATGCCGATATGGGAATTCCCAGGAGTAACTCCACCTGTGATGGGATGTATGCTTCACTCTCTTGCTCAGAGCCTGGACTGGTTCGGACAGCATCCACTATCCACGATGTTTGCGACTCCGCAAGGTCATCATGCCTTCAACTTTCTCATCTCTTGATCTGTTTCAGTATTCAAAGGAACAAATGGAGCATGTTGTAGAAACCTGTATTATGTGATAGGAACTTTTGGGCTTTTGCTAATGTTTACGTGTAAGAAGTTGACTGCCTTTGACACAGGCATGTATTTTGTTTTCTTGCTCTTTGCTTAAGGTCTGTGTACAAGTTCTTCAGTTGAGTCCTTTTTCCCATCTCTTAAGTCCACGCTTTTTTTTTTTCGTTTTGTTGCGTTAATGCTTGTACGCAACATCATACAAAAATGAATCAACTCTTATTGCCGTATGAACATGTTCCAAAGACGTCCATTACATGTTATACCTTAATATAAGAAAAATTAGCTGTCGTCATCTGATAATGACAAATATCCAGTGTGCTTCTAATGCATTGCTAAGAGAAATTTTGACTAGCAGTTGCTTCTCACACGGCCACAACTATATATCGATTCTTGTCTGATGGCACAGAAGGATGCGGTTGCCTGGTCCGCGACTTCTCTTTCATTTAATCAAATATTTTAGGTGGTCGATATTGGCTTTCACTCCTTGAGATCAATTATATTGGGAGGCCTAACGAGTGGCAATGGTTTCTCATTGCTAATTCAAATTACCTTTGACAACACTCATAAAGTTAAGGACACTGTGTCCTTAACATTTACACTGCATATATGAAGCTAAGGATAAAATATCCTAAAGTTTAAAACAGAAGGTGTTAATTCAGGACATTTGTCCTTTATATTTACACAACATCATAAAATTAAGGATATCGTGTCTAGCAATGGTGTATTTTTGTCCGGGCGGTAAAATTTTATTAAAGCACTGGCTAAAGACTAAATACATTTTAAATAGTGACTTAAGAGTAAATACAACTTTAATTAGTGGTTTACTGTGCACTTTCCCACTCTGTCTAAGATTGGACAAGTAATTAGATTATTTGCATAGGATGACTTTCCTTTTGTACATCATGTCCCTTTATAATTTTAAGTACACAGGTACACTTCACCTTTAAGCAACTGGATGAATATTTTTTTCCTCAGACAAATTCATTCGTGTAAAATAATGTAGGATAACAATTTGCTAGCGTTTACAAAAACGTGCAAAGACGACAAAGTACTGGGTTCTGTAGAGACACGTACGAATATTTTTACTTTGTAGCTCAACATGATTGACACTAATGGTGTGAGGTCTTTTTTTTGTCTCACATTATCGTGAATTCAAATGCTTAAGATATGCGTTTATAAATGTGTGAGATAAAAAGATGTCACACACAATTAATGTTTATGAGTTCACAAATATACGAAATAAAAAGAGACCATACACCACTAATGTTTATGAGTTCATAAATGCGTGACATAAAAAAATATCACATAATTAACGTGAGTCACAACATAAAATCACTACACGTACACTTCCTTTTGACAAAAAATCTCGGATTCGATCTCTTATATGCCTTTATAGAGGACATTGATCTGATCACACTATCCTTCCCCTGTGTATATAGGCAATAGACAGGCAGCAATTGTGGGTGGGGAACCCAAATAGGTAAAATTTGGACAAATATAACCAAAATAAGTCCAAAAAAAAATATAAAACGGATCTATGTATAACGCCACAGTATGTGGCGCTATACACTAACGGTAACTGTGCCGTTAGTGTATAGCGCCATATACTATGGCGTCATATACTTTTTTTCTGACAGCAGGTATAACGCCACTATATATGGCGTTATACATTAAAAGTACTAAAGGGCTGCCTGGCCCATTGGTTGAAAAGTAGATGTGAAGTGGGTTTTGTCTTTGAGGTACAAGGTTCAAACCCCTACCCCAATATTTTTTGTTTCTTTTCATTATTTGGTGTAAGTGTTTAGATATAAATACTTTAATAGAGTAGCCATTTATTATTTCTTTAAAAAATAACCAATACTTTTAATAGTTGTTATTTTGTGTTATACGTAAAACAAAATTATTTTTGTTCTTTTATTTTCAAATTAAAATTATAAATTTTATTTTCTAATGAAAGAAAACAATTAATGGAAACTCATCAATACATTTAGCTTCTAATATTTCTTTCTTATTGCTTCAAGTTCGTCTTTTAACTTAACTTTAATTATACTATATTATAGAACGATTTTGCTCTATTTTTAGTAATTAAAAATTAAT
>ML340518.1:0-13567 GCA_005239505.1 Nicotiana paniculata
TTTGATATCTTTGAACCGTCGAGCTTTGTTGTATACCTAGACAACATAAGTCATACAATCAATTCTTAACCATCTATGGTTCTCACGGTTGTGTTTGTTTTAGCCATGAACACCGCCTAGTTTCATGAGTGCTTAGAGAATGGCCTTTACTTTCATTCTCCTTGAAGCAGCTTACACTTCACACTCACATAGGTGATTCCTAAATATGTAGTCCTATAGACACACTATCTGGTCATATCCTGCTAGACTTAGCAAATCATTAAAAAACTTTAAGCTTTATTGGCTCATCAAAAGCCTTAATGCTTTACCTCAATTCTTGAACATTTTCTTCATCACGAGAATGAGTTGAGTTATTTGACAATGTTGAACCGTCATTCATAACTTTGTTTGATCTCTTTGAACCTAGCTCTTGGGATTTCCAGTATGCTAGGTAGAGTTACCGCCATGATGACTTGTCCTAGGCCTTAACCACATTCCCTTTGGTGATCTTTCAACTGCCTCTCTAGATAGACCTTTTGTAAGTTGATCCGACACGTTATCTATTGACTTTACGTAGTCAATTATAATAACATCACTAGAGAGTAGTTGTCTAACGGTATTGTGTCTCCGTCGTATATGACAAGATTTTTCGTTATACATAACGCTCCCAGCCCTGCCTATTGCCGTTTGACTATCACAATGTATACAAATAGGTGCCAAAGGTTTGGGACAAAATGGATATTTTCCAAGAAATTCCAGATCCATTCAACTTCTTCATCGACCTTATAAAAGCTATGAATTCATATTCAATTGTAGAACGAGCGATGCACGTTTGTTTGGATGATTTCCAAGATACTGCTCCACCTCTAATTGTGAAAACATATCCACTCGTAAATTTAACTTCAGATGATCCGGTGATCCAATTTGCATCACTATATCCCTCGATCACAGAGGGATATTTGTTATAATGCAAAGCATAATTTCGGGTATATTTCAGATACCCCAAAACTCGTTTCATTTCCATCCAATGTGTTTGATTAGGATTACTTGTAAATCGAATCAGTTTTCTAATAGCACATGCTATATCTGGTCACTTACAATCATGATATACATCAAACTTCCCAATAATCTTGCATGGTCCAGTTGTGAGTCACTTTCACCTTCATTCTTTTGAAATGCATAACTCACGTCAATTGGAGTCTTAGCAATTTTGAAATCCAAATACTTGAACTTGTCAAGTAACTTTTATATATAGTGAGACTGTGATAATGCTAAACCATGTGGAGTCTTGTGAATTCTGATTCCTAAGATCACATTAGCAACTCCTAAGTCTTTCATGTCGAATTTGCTAGCCAACATTCGCTTTGTAGCATTTATATCTGCCATACTTTTTCTCATTATCAACATGTCATCAACATATAAACAAACAATGACTTCATGACCTTTTAATGTAAACACATTTGTCACACTCGTTGATTTTAAATCCACTTGCCAACATTGTTTGGTCAAATTTGGCATGCCATTGTTTGAGTGCTTGTTTAAGTCCATAAAGCGACTTAACAAGTTTACACACTTTCTTTTCTTTACCAGAAACCACAAAACCCTCAGGTTGTTCCATGTAAATCTCTTCTTCCAATTTTCCATTTAAGAAATCGATTTTAACATCCATTGGATTTCAAGACCATACACGGCCGCTAGTGCCACTAACACCCTAATAGATGTTATCCTCATTACTGGCGAGTAAGTGTCAAAGTAATCAAGGCCTTCCTTTTGTCTATAACCTTTGACAACAAGTCTTGCCTTATATTTGTCAATAGTGCCATCAGCTTTAATTTTCCGTTTAAAGATCCATTTCGAACCTAAAGGCTTATTTTCCGGAGGAAGATCAACTAATTCCCATGTATGGTTATCCAAAATTGATTGAATCTCACTATTGACTGCCTCTTTCCAAAACGCTGAATCAGAAGACGGCATAACTGCTTTAAAAGTTTGAGGTTCATTTTCAAGCAAGAATATCACAAAATCTGGTCCAAAAGAAGTAGATGTTCTTTGGCGTTTGCTACGCCTTGGATCTTCTACACTTGGAGTATTTTCCTTTGGTTCTTCCCGAGGTCGTTTAGGTCTTTCACTTAACGACTCGCATTCAGTTTTATACGGATATATGCTTTCAAAGAATTCAGCATTATCTGATTCCATTACCGTATTAACATGAATCTCAGGATTATCGGATTTATGAACCAAAAACCGACATGCTTCACTGTTTGTAGCATATCCAATGAAAATGCAATCTACTTTTTTTGGTCCGATTTTAACTGTTTTAGGTAAATGAGCTTGTACCTTTGCTAGACACCCCCATACTTTGAAATATTTCAAGTTGAGTTTTCTTCCTTTCCATTTTTCATATGGAATAGATTGCGTTTTGCTGTGGGGTATTCTATTGAGTATTCGATTAGCTGTAAGGATAGCTTCCCCCCACGAACTCTGCGGTAATCCGAAACTTATTAATAAAGAATTCATCATTTCCTTTAATGTCGAATTTTTCCTCTCCGCAATTTCATTGGATTGAGGTATGTAGGGGCAGTAGTTTGATGGATAACTCCATATTCTGAACATATTTATGCAAATAGAGATTCATATTCTCCACCCCTATCACTTCTAATCATTTTGATCTTTTTATTCAATTGATTCTNATAATCCGGAACTTATTAATAAAGAATTCATCATTTCCTTTAATGTTCGATTTTTCCTTTCTGCAATTCCGTTGGATTGAGGTGTGTAAGGTGCAGTAGTTTGATGGATAATTCCATATTCCGAACATATTTCTGCAAACGGAGATTCATATTCTCCACCTCTATCACTTCTAATTATTTGATCTTTTTATTCAATTGATTCTCCACTTCATTCTTGTGTTGCATAAAAGCTTCAATTGCTTCATCCTTCCTATTAAGCAAATAAACATAACAATATCGAGTACAATCGTCAATAAAAGTAATAAAATACTTTTTCCCACCTCGAGATGGTGTCGATTTCATATCGCAAATGTCAGTATGAATTAAGTTTAAAGGATTTGAATTCCTTTCAACAGACTTATAAGGATATTTTACAAACTTAGATTCAACACATATTTGACATTTCGATTTATTACACTCGAATTTAGGCAATACTTTTAAATTATTTAATTTCTGCAAGGTTTTATAATTGAAATGTCCTAAACGAATATGCCATAAATCATTTGACTCTAATAAACAAGAAGAAGCTGAAATTTTATTCATACTGTCAACCATTACATTGAGTTTAAAAAAGCCTTCCGTGAGACAACTTTTTCCAATATACATTTCATTCTTGCTTACAACAACTTTATCATATTCAAATACACATTTGAATCCATTCTTCACAAGTAAAGAAGTAGAAACTAAATTCTTCCTAATAATAGGAATATGAAGAATGTTGTTGAGCGTTAACACCTTGCCGGAAGTCATCTTCAGGAATATCTTCCCATAACCTTCAATCTTGGCTGTTGCATTATTTCCCATGGAAATCTCTTCTTCGGGATCAGTGGTAGAGTAAGTCACAAATGCTTCTTTGACAGCACAAACATGTCGAGTGGATCTAGAGTCAATCCACCACTCTTTCGGATTTCCAACTAGGTTGCATTCTGAAAGCATTGCACAAAGATCATCAATGTCATCATTCTTATCCACTATGTTGCCTTGTCCCTTCTTCTTATCCTTTTTTGGGAGACGAAAATCAGGGGCTTTGTGACCAACTCTTCCACAATTGTAGCAGTTGCCTTAAATTTCTTTTTGTTCTGCTCCTTAGTCTGTCCAGAAGACCTCTTTCTCTTCTTACTTTTTGGAGCAGTCTCCTCAACGATATTAGCTCCCATGATCGTTGAATTTCCACGAGACTTCTTCTCAGCTGTTTGGTTGTTTTCCTCAATCTTGAGATGTATCACAAGATCTTCCAACTTCATTTTTTTGCGCTTGTGCTTAAGATAGTTCTTGAAATCTCTCCACGAAGGAGGCAATTTTTCATTCATTGCAGCCACTTGAAATGCTTCATTCATGACCATACCTTCAGCAATAAGGTCGTGAAAAATAAGTTGAAGATCCTGAACTTAGGTTCCCACAGTTTTGTTGTCTATCATTTTATAGTCTAAAAACTTGGCAACCACGAACTTCTTCAAACATGCATCTTCCGTCTTGTACTTCTTCTCAAGTGCGTCCCATAATTATTTTGAAGTATTCATCGCACTATACACATTGTACAAGTCATCCTCTAAAGCGCTTAAGATATAGCCTTTGCAAAGAAAATCTGCCTGCTTCCACGCCTCAACAATCATGAATTTCTCGTTGTCCGGCATGTCCGCAACATGCACTAGAGGTTCTTCACTAGTGAATTTCTACATACCAAGTGTGGTAAGCCAAAAGAATACCCTTTGCTTACATCCTTTGAAGTTGGCTACATAAAATTTCCCCGGTTTCTCTGCCGGTGGTAGAACAGTTCGTCTTGACGAGGCTATCATCGTTGCCGCAACAGTCGCAGAAGAATTTCCGTTATTAATTGTCACGACCCAAAATCTAACCATGGTCGTGATGGCGTCAATCGTGTTACAAGGCAAGCCTATTTCCCAAAATAACGCAACCAATTAATTTTTTTTTGAATTTAATAAAACATATCCAATATTTGAATTTCTCATAAACAACTAAATCTAATTATAAATAAAATAAAAAAATGCAAAAAACGGGCCTCAAACATCGGGGTGTCACTAAGCCACGAGCGTCTAAATCTATGAACTAAGATATATAACTGTCTAACTGTCCAAAAAAAGAAATGACAAAAGGAGTAACAAGGTCCTGCGGACGCTAGCAGCTACCTTGCAATCTCCACAAATAGCCTGCCTGAACTCAACGATCGATGCGCTCTAACTCACCTAGATCTACACATAAAGTGCAAGGTGTAGTATGAATACAACCGACTCAGTAGTCACAAAAATAACTAAGGAACTGAGTAGTAATGACGAGTTAAGTAAAAAAATTCAATTATTTTATTATCACAATTCAAAATAAACAGAAATAAATAGGTAAATTCCATAACAAAAAATCAATAAATGCTACAAAGAAATTAACAGGTAAATGAAGCAACATCAAAAGTAAATGCAACCTCACAACAATGTCAGTCCATCGCTCAACACTCGCACTCAACACTCAACACTCAACACTCAACACTCAATACACTCAACACTCTTCGCTCATTGGGTGTGTGTACTGACTTCGGAGGGGCTCCCAAAGCCCAAGCGCTAAGCACGGACAACTCACGTGCCATAGTATCAATACCTGGATCCGCATGGTCACCTCATGTGCTACGCGGGCAACTCACGCACTATGGTATCAATACCTGGACCCGCACGACCAGCTCATGTGCTACGCGGACAACTCACGTGCTATGGTATTAATATCCTCACAATCAGGCCCTCGGCCTCACTCAATCATGTACCTTTCCAGTCTCACAATGCACCACAAATAAGGGGACACAACTCACATCAAGTATCACAACATATCAACAAAATAGTAGAGACTGAGGTAAACATGTACAATAATTTCTACGACTGAGTACAAAAAATGTGAGCATGAATAAAGCCTAAACATGATCTCTAACATGAAGGCAAACAAGTTCAACAACAAGTAAACACATAACCATAGTTTAGAACTATTAGGCCTCACAGCCTCACGGGATGGACCAAGTCTCAATCCCTCGCAGTGCACACCCACATGCCCGTCACCTAGTGTGGGTATCACTTTCACACAATCACATTATATCGAATCTTTGGGTTTATACCCTCAAAGCCAGAGTTAAAACTATTACTTATCTTAACCGCGTAAAAGTTCTACTCCGAGATGCCCTCGTCTCTGTACTCGGTCTCTAAAATCTCCAAATCTAACAAAAATTATAATATTATTATCAACATAGGCTAAAGAATCGAATTTCACAATAAAAACTACAAAATATACCAAAAATTCGAAATCGGACAGAATTCGGCCCACGGGCCCACGTCTCGAAACCAGTAAAAAAAATGACAGAATAATAATCCTCATCCTCTCCCGAGTCTAACCATATAAAATTTATCAAAATCGGACTCCGTTTGGTCCCTCAAATCCCTACCTAAAACTCTCCAAAACCCAAGCCGTAACTCCCTCAATTTCACCTTGAAATCATCAATCAATTCCCAAAAATGAAGATGGATTTACAAAATATAACCAAAACCGAGTAGAGAACACTTACCCAATCTCTATGGTGAAGATCGCCTCCAAAATCGCGCAAATCCTAGCTCCCCAACTCTAAATATGACCGAATAAACAAACCCTAGTTTTATATATTTTTCTACCAGCTATTCTGCCTTGTTTCTCGTGCCAAATGATTCCTAAACTTGTATTTTATGCCTCCAATGGATTTCTTGTGAAATTCTAGTCAATATTTGCAAATAGTGCAGATTTTTAAATATGTCATCAGTGGCAATTTCGTAATTAATTTGAAAAATCTAGCAACCTAATTCTTAGTAAAATGACCATAAAATCCTCATACGATATTTAAATTCGACGACTCTTTTTTCTACGGGTCCATAATTACGATACGAATCTAATGATTCAATCAAAAAAGAAATCAGAGCTCATTTGTTCAATATGATATCATTTATTCTTGAAGAAACGATATCGAAACATAAGATTACGAGCGCAACACAACCCAAACCTATCCGAAACTCACCCGAGGACCTCGGGACCCTAACCAATAATTCCCACAAGTCATATATCACTACCCAAACTTAGTCGAACCTCCGGAACACCCAAAACAACACCAAAATACCAAATCAACCTCGAATTCAAGCCTAAGAACTTCTAAACTTTCAAAATTCGCCAACGACGTCGAAACCTATCAAACCACGTCTGAATAACCTCAAATTTTGCACACACATCACGAATGACACTACGAACCTACCCCAACTTCCGGATTTCTATTCTGACACTGATACCTAATTTTCCACTATCGACCAAAATCGCCAAATTTTCAACCTTCGCCAATTCAAGCCTAATTATACCAAGGACCACCAAATTACATTTCGTACACACTCCTAAGTGTAAAATCACCTAACAAATCTAAACGAATCATAAAAATCTAATTCCGAATTCATTTACTCATAAGTCAACTTCCGGTTGACTTTTCTAACTTAACTTTCTAATTAAGAGACTAAGTGTCTTATTTCACTCCAAAACTACTCCGGACTCAAACCTACCAACTCGATATAACTCAACATAGCTGAAAAACACATAAAGAAGAAGAAATGGGGGAAATGGGTTATAACTCTCAGAACGACAGACCGGGTCGTTACATCCTCCCCCTCTTAAACAAACGTTCGTCCTCGAACGAGTCTAAAAACATTCCTGGAGTCTCAATTATGTGAAACCTTCAGGAATACCTTCTCGTCACATTCAAATCATATGAACTCATCTCGCGGTCACATCATACTCATCACGTATCCATCTAGCCATCATTTCCACTAATAGGGACACTACTGGACATATAAGTCCACAAGCACGCGCTCACACAGTCAACACCTCAGTGCTCAAGCTACAGTCAAAATCCGGCCTTAAGTCCTCCAGACTGGCCAACATCAACACAAAGAAATCACATCTCGCACCTCATCCAGGGAATCACAAGTCGTCGATGCACAACTGATACCGGGCGCTCATGTGCACATACGAATGCGTGGAAGGAATTCAAAGAGTTGTATTCAAGCTGAATCAATACCGCACTATAAGAATTCAAGAATGTAAAATTTTCCTAAAGGTTCTGCAGCCTCTCGAAGATAAGTACAGACGTCTCCGTACCGATCCACAAGACTCTACTAAACCCGCTCATGACTTGTGAGACCTATGTAACCTAGGCTCTGATACCACCTTGTCACGACCCAAAATCTAACCATGGTCGTGATGGCGCCTATCGTGTTACAATGCAAGCCTATTTCCCAAAATAACACAACTAATTAATTTTTTTTTTGAATTTAATAAAACATATCCAATATTTGAATTTCTCATAAACAACTAAATCTGATTATAAATAATATACAAAAATACAAAAAACGGGCCTCAAACATCGGGGTGTCACTAAGCCACGAGCGTCTAAATCTATGAACTAAGATATATAACTGTGTAACTGTCCAAAAGAAGAAATGACAAAAAGAGTAACAAGGTCCTGCAGACGCTAGCAGCTACCTTGTAATCTTCACAGATAACCGACCTGAACTCAACAAACGCCGCGCTCTAACTCACCTAGATCTGCACATAAAGTGCAGGGTGTAGTATGAGTACAAGTGACTCAATAGTAACAGAAATAACTAAGGAACTGAGTAGTAGTGACGAGCTAAGTAAAACAATTCAATTATTTTATTATCACAATTTAAAATAAACAGGTAAATTCCATAACAAAAAATCAATAAATGCTACAAAGAAATTAACAGGTAAATGAAGCAACAACAAAAGTAAATGCAACCTCACATCAATGTCAGTCCATCGCTCAACACTCGCACTCGGCACTCAACACTCAACACTCAATACACTCAACACTCTGCGCTCATTGGAAGTGTGTACAGACTCCGGTAGGTCTCCCAAATCCCAAGCGCTAAGAACGGACAACTCACGTGCCATAATATCAATACCTGGATCCGCACTATCATCTCACGTGCTACGCGGACAACTCACGCGCTACGGTATCAATACCTGGACCCGCACGGTCAGCTCACGTGCTACACGGATAGCTCACATGATATGGTAGTAATACCCTCACAACTAGGCCATTGGCCCCACTCAATCATGTACCTCTACAGTCTCACAATGCACCACAAATAAGGAGACACAACTCACATCAAGTATAACAACATATCAGCAAAATAATAGAGACCGAGGTAAACATGTACAATAATTTTTACGATTGAGTACAAATAACGTGAGCATGAATAAAGCCTAAACATGATTTCTAACATGAAAGCAAACAAGTTCAACAACAAGTAAACACATAACCACAGATAATAACTATTAGGCCTCACAGCCTACGGGATGGACCAAGTCTCAATCCCTCAAGGTGCACACCCACACGCCCGTTACCTAGCGTGGGTATCACTTTCACACAATCACATGATATCGAATCTCTGGGTTTATACCCTCAAAGCCAGAGTTAAAACTGTTACTTACCTTAACCGCGTAAAAATCCTACTATGGTATGCCCTCGTCTCTGGACTCGTTCTCCAAAAGCTCCAAATCTAACAAAAATTAGAATACTACTATCAACATAGGCTAAAGAATCGAATTCCACAATAAAAACTACAAAATATGCCAAAAATTCGAAATCGGCCAAAACCCGGCCCCCGACCCTACGTCTCAAAACCAGTCAAAAATAGCAGAATAATAATCCTCGTCCTCTCCCGAGTCTAAACATATAAAATTTATCAAAATCGGACTCTGTTTGGTCCGTCAAATCTCTACCTAAAACTTTCTAAAACTCAAGCCCTAACTCCCTCAATTTCACTTTGAAATCATCAATCAAATCCCAAAAACGAAAATGGATTCATGAAATATAACCAAAACCGATTAGTGAACACTTACTCCAATCCCTATGGTGAAAATCGCCTCCAAAATATCCCAAATCCAAGCTCCCCAACTCTAAGTATGATCGAATGAGCAAACCCTAGTTTTATATATTTTTCTACCAGCTATTCTGCCTCGTTTCTCGTGCCAAATAATTCCAAACTTGTCTTTTATGCCTCCAATGGATTACTTGTAAAATTCTAGTCAACTTAGGCTTTTGAATCACTCAATTTGACCTTATAATGAAGGAGATATGTTGGTTTCAATATTGCAAATAGTGCAGATTTTTAAATACGCCGTTAGTGGCAATTTCGTAATTAATCTGAAAATCTAGCAACCTAATTCTTAATAAAATGACCATAAAATCCTCATACGATGTCTAAATTCGACGACTCTTTTTGTTACAGGTCCATAATTACGATACGAATCTAATGATTCAATCAAAAAAGAAATCGGAGCTCATTTGTTCAATATGATATCATTTATTCTTGAAGAAACGACGTCGAAACATAAGATTACGAGCGCAACACAACCCAAACCTATCCGAAACTCACCCGAGGCCCTTGGGACTTCAACCAATAATTCCGACAAGTCATATATCACTACCCGAACTTAGTCGAACCTCCGGAACACCCAAAAAAACACCAAAGCAACCTCGAATTCAAGTCTAAGAACTTCTAAACTTCCAAAATTCGCCAACGACGCCGAAACCTATCAAACCACGTTCGAATGACCTCAAAATTTTCACACACATCACAAATGACACTACGAACCTATTCCAACTTCCGGAATTCCATTCTGACCCTGATACCTAATTTTCAACTGTCGACCAAAATCGCCAAATTTTTAACTTTCGGCATTCAAGCCTAATTCTATCACGGACCACCAAATTATATTTCGGACACACTCCTAAGTCGAAAATCACCCAATGAAGCTAAATGAATCATAAAAATCCAATTCCGAATTCATTTACTCATAAGTCAACTTCCGGTTAACTTTTCTAACTTAGCTTTCTAATTAAGAGATTAAGTATCTTATTTCACTCCAAAACTACTCCGGACCCAAACCTACCAACTCGATATAACTCAACACAACTGAACAACACATAAAGAAGCAGAAATAGGGGAAACAAGGTTATAACTCTCAGAACAACAAGCCGGGTCGTTACATTAATTGTCATTTCTCACTGTCAACAACAAAAGAGTTCAATTAATGGCAAAACCAGAACAATAAAAAATATTATAATTAAAAATAAATAGTACGTATAATAAATAAAAACCGAAGTTTTTATATACTGTTTCACAGAAAACGATGAAGTTTTTATGTTTTTAAAATCGTTTTCTGAATTTCAATAATCTGATGAAGTTTTATATCTTCAAATCAGAATAGTAAAATTCAGAAGGAGTAGAAAATCACACAGGTTTTAATCTCCACAAACAGAATACAGAATATAATAAAAAATAATTTTTTTAGATTGTTATCCAATCTGTATTGCTATAAAACCAATAAAACATAAACTTTCTGAAATAAAACCAGAACCAGAAAGTTTGTAGAACCAGTTTAACGAAATAAATTCTGAAAAAACAGTATAGGAATATATCGAGTCAACTGAATGCACAGTGTGTCCTTAATGAAATTATTTCCCTCAAGTACCCGAGGCGTTGGAATATTATCCACCCAGGATAGAACGATTTAACTCACCAGTGTATTGGTACAAAAACTCCGGTGAACGACGAACCACTCAATGGTCGTAAAACACACTGGAAAATATTGTGCAGAAGAAGAAGAAGATAATCAGAAAATTAAGTAAGTAAAAATTATGGGATTCAAAGCATATTTATAGACCATTTGGCACTGATTCTGAAAAGGTTTGCAACCTTTCAGAACATCCATAGCTTAATTAATTAAATAATAGAAAGGAATTTTGTCCAAAAAGATTAACCTATCAATCGATCTTTGACCAAATCTGAAGCCGAAGCCGAGCGAGCGACGACGGCGCGAAGCTTGCATTCTTCTCAACCTTTTAAAAGCTAGAAGAAGAGCAATTGTATATATACCCTTCAAAAATCTTTTCTTCCTCCAATACGGGACAATGTCTCTTTGCCAAGGAGGAAAACTCAAATATTTCATTTTACCTCCATTTCCCGTTCACTCTTTAAACTCCACCAAACTTAAAGCCCAACAGGTCCTCCATCAAACATTTATCTTAATTTATATATATACGTTTTCATTGTTGAAATGTTTGTGGTCTAACTCCTATACCAACACAACATCACCTAAAATTAGAGGTGTCCGACTTTTTTTAAGCTTGTTTAAACAGCAAACTAAGAAGTTAGTGATAGTGTCGGCTTTAAGCAACTTATTTTGCATAGCGCAGTCCTTGCATTCAAAATTCGTAGTTACAAAAACAAGAGTTTCTTTCAGTTTGTAGTTTAGTGTTGCAGTTAAAACCTCTAATCTATCCCTGATTTGCTCCTTTTAATTTTTTCTAAAAATGTGTTTTAACCCGCCCTGCTTTACCTTGCCTTGTTTAAATATTCCCCTGCCCTAGCCTGTTAAAACCATCCCCGTCACATTGTCATCCCTAGCTCTTTGAGTACAACTAAATTCCTGCAAAGAAGTCTTACCATAAGAATAATTCTGTACACCAACAAGGATTGTGGTGGAATGATAAGTACTCTTTCATCCTTAATCAGAGGTCTCTGATTCGAGCTTCTGGGTATGGAATCAACTTTGATAAGGAGTGCTTTACCACCCAATGTGAGACTTTCCGGGGCGAATCCGAATTTAATCGGACCTCAATATGTACACTGAACGTCGGGTGGGAAATAAAAACAAGAAAGAATAATTCTGTACTCAAAAGAGTGAGAATAGGGCCTTTAAACTTATTGTGGTAATTGCTATATGTAGAAAACTCTCATTTGAAGGAAAGTGAATAACAATTGGGACAACTCAAAAGAAAAGACAAACATTTAAAAAGATGCAAGTAATATAACCCTTTCACAGCATGGGGAGGACCACACCCCTAAATATATATTTCATTTTCACCTACCGATGACGTTTGAATTGGTGTAAAAAATAAAAAAAAATTCTCATGAATTCTTTTTTTCCTTCCAAAAACTAAAAGTTTACACTCCTCTTTAATGTGTTCGATTGAAAAACAGTCTTTCAAAAGATTGAAATTTAACGTTTTTCTGAAAATAAGGGCACGTCAACGGCTTCATGACGTACAACGAGCTGTGCATGCATTCTAGCAAGTGAAGTGATATAACTCTTCGGAAAAATTGGGTGTGTAATAATATTGTCGCTCACAAAAAATATATAGCAAAGATTTGGTCCATAATTCAGGTGTCTAACTTATATATTTTGCCTTAGAAAATATACCGAACATGACCAATCTAATAAAAGCGGTGGTGGATGTAGTTTTTGAGTTATGAATTCAATCAAACTTAGTAATATAATTTTTACATGAATAATAAATATATGTTTCAAAAATCACAAAATTAGAGGTACTATAAATTGATTAATGATAGGAACTTTAAAAATCAAGCCTAGCTATTAAGTTCAAATCTTGAATCCGCCACTATATAGAAAGATCATTAAGAATGATCCGTCCCCCAAAATCGTAAGCGTAAAAAAAGAAGAAGAAAAGTTTATGTTGGCTAAAACATATACTCTTACTCCCTCCATCTCATATTATCTGTCATGATTCTTTTGTACACGCCCTTTAAAAGAAATTAAGTAGGATGAAATTTTGACTACTTTACCCTTATTCGCGTCTTAATATATTTAATCTTTCTTTATTAGTATTCGAACAAAGTTATTTATAATTGAAGTGTCTGTAGTCTTCAAGGATAATTATTAATTACTAAGGGTAAAATAGGAAAAGGATAATCAATTTTGTCTTGAACTTCTAAAATGACAAATAATTTGAGACAACTATTTTTAGTAAC
>MDKI01132646.1:0-34374 GCA_005239505.1 Nicotiana paniculata
ATAACTCCATCCGCGATCGCAGAAGCCAGCCTGCCCCTTATACGCGATCGCATAAGATTCTCCACGATCGCAGAGCACATCTTACACCAGCAGCCATTTCCTTCTACGTGATCGCGCCTCGATTCCCACGATCGCGATTCACAAAGCACCTGGGCAGAATATAAGTTTGCAAAATCGGGGTTTCACCATTTTAAACATATTTTGACTTTTAGAACTCGATTTTAGGCGATTCTTTGAGGGTTTTCCACACAAATCGAATGGGTAAGTGTTCTTCCACTATAAGTAATTATATTTCATGAATTAGTTCTTGTCTTTATCATTTAATTTGTGTTTTGGGTTGAGGGGATTGTGGGTTTTGAAAGAAAACTTCAAAAATGAAAATTCATGATTTGAATTACCAAATGTTACCATAATTGGATAAATTTAGTATGGTTAAACTCGTATCGGAATGGGTAATCGGAATTTGTAAAATTTGTCGGGTTCCGAGGTGCGGGCCCGGGAAAAGACTCGCACCTGCAGAAGAGGGGCAAGGGGCCTGGGCTCGCAAATGCGGCTCCGCTCCTGCGGATATTATCCGCACCTGCGAGAAATGGGCAGCCTCACCTGAAGCCGCACCTGCGAGGCAAGGACCGCAGGAGCGGACTCGCACCTGCGACTGGGAAACCGCACCTGCGGTCACACAAGATCAGGTGCACCAGCAACTGCTTCAGCTGGTTTTTGGCCTCGTTTGGTGCCCGAGAGGCTCCTGGGCCCACCCGAGCTCCCGTCCAAATATACCAACAAGTCCCAATCATAATACGGACTCTCTCGAGCCTTCGGAACACCCAAAACAACGCTAAAACTAAAAATCACACCTCAAAACCCCTAGAATAAAACTTAGGAACTTTAAGTTTCTTGAATTCGCTAACAATGCGCCGAACTGACCTATACTACTCGGAATGACCCCAAATTTTGCGAGCAAGTCATGAAAGACATAACGGAGCTATTCCCGGTCTAAGAATTCTTTTGGGACCTCGATAACACAAAAACACATCCCAAACCACAATATGAACTTAAGGAAACTCTTATTTCACTATTGGGCGCCGAAACGCTTACGGGCCATCCAAAACCCATTCCAAACATACGCCCAAGTCCGCAATCATCATACGAATCTACCGGGACCGTCGAAACTCGATTCCGAGGTCGTTTACTCAAAGTGTTGACCTAAGTCAAACTTGGCCTTAAAGGCCAACCTTAAGGAACCAAGTGTTTCTATAGCACTCTAAACACTTCCGAATCCCGAACCACCCGTCCCCGCAAGTGATAAATCACAATAAGCCGCTATGGGAAGTTTCATTTTGGGGAACGGGGTCCGACAACGCAAAACGACCGGTCGGGTCATTACATTCTCCACCTCTTAAACAAACGTTCGTCCTCGAACTGGTCTAGAATCATACTTGAAGTGCTGAATAAGTGTGGATATCTGCTCTGCATGCCCTCCTCGGACTCCCAGGTTTCCTCCTCAACTGGTTGGCCCCTCCGCTTGATCTTTACGACATAAAATCTCTTGGACCTCAACTGGAGATCCTATCTATCAATAATAGCCACTGGCTCCTCCTCGTAGCCCAACCTCTCATCCAAGTGAATAGTGATGAAATCAACCACATGAGAGAAGTCGGCGTGGTACCTCTGGAGCATGGATACATGAAAAACCGGATGAACTCCTGATAAACTGGGAGCTAGGTCTAGCTCATAATCAACCTCCCCAACTCGCCTCAACACCTCGAAGGGACCTATAAACCTCGGGCTCAGCTTTCCTTTCTTCCCACACCTCATAATACCCTTCATCGGCGAGACTTTCCACAGGACCTTATCTCCCTCCATAAATGATACATCACGCGCCCTCTGATCCCCGTAACTCTTCTGTCTGGGCTGTGCTATGTATAACCTCTCCTGAATCAACTTCACTTTCTCCAAAGCATCCCTCACTAGGTCGGTGCCATATAACTTAGCCTCTCCAGGCTCAAACCACCCAATAGGAGAATGATATCGTCGACCATACAAAGCCTCAAACGGTGTCATCTCAATGCTGGACTGATAACTATTATTGTAAGCAAACTCGGCCAAACATAAGAACCGGTCCGACTGACCTCCGAAGTCAATCACACATGCCCTGAGCATGTCCTCCAATATCTGAACTGTACGCTCCGACTGACCATCAGTCTGAGGGTGAAATGTTATGATGAGATCTATTTGGGTACCCATCTCACTATGCAATGATCTCCAGAAGTGCGAGGTAAACTGAGGACCTCGATCTGATATAATGGACACCAGCACACCATGCAACCGGACTATCTCCCGAATGTAGATCTGTGCCAACCTCTCGGAAGTATGTGTAGTATCCACTGGAATGAAATGCTCCGATTTGGTCAATCTATCCATAATGAACCAAACCGCGTCAACCTTCCACAGAGTCCGAGGCAACCTAACCACGAAGTCCATGGTGATGCGTTCCCACTTTCACTCTGTAATGGGCATCTGCTGAAGTAGGCCTCCTGGCCTATGGTGCTCATACTTAACCTGTTGGCAATTAAGACACCTAGCCACATACTCCACAATATCCTTCTTCATCCGTCTCCACCAGTAATGCTGCTTCAAATCATGATACATCTTCGTAGCACCAGGATGAAAAGAATACCGAGAACTGTGTGTCTCCTCTAGAATCCTCCCTCTCAAGACATCAACATTAGGAACACATAAACGGACCTGAAGTCTCAGAACACTATCCCCGCCAATTGTAACCTCCTTGGCACCACCCTGAACCACTGTCTCCCAAAGCTCTGCCAAGTACGGATCATGAAACTGCCGAGCCTTAATCTCTCCCAATAACAAAGACTGAGCAACCACATGTGCTAAAACTCGGTGAGGCTCTGAAAGGTCTAACCTCACCAGGCGATTAGCCAAGGACTGAATGTCCAAGGCTAGAGGTCTCTCCTCTGCTTCAATGTAAGCCAAGCTACCCATACTATCTCTGCCTTCCTGCTCAAGGTATCTGCTACCACGTTTGCCTTGCCCGGATGATAAATAATGGTGATATCATAATCCTTCAACAACTCAAGCCATCTGCGCTGCCTCAAATTAAGATCCCTCTACTTGAACAAGTGCTGCAAGCTGCGGTGGTCTGTATAAACCTCACAGGACACCCCATACAAGTAGTGCCGCCAAATCTTAAGAGCATGAACAATTGCCGCCAACTCTAAATCGTGCACAGGGTATTCCTCTCATGAACCTTCAGCTGGCGTGAAGCATAAGCAATAACTCTCCCTTCCTGCATCAACACACATCCCAAACACGTGTGAAGCGTCGCAATACATTGTATACATCCTAGAACTGGAAGGCAATACCAGAATTGGTGCTGAGGTCAATGTTGTCTTGAGATTCTGAAAGCTCGCCTCACACTCATCGGACCATCTAAATGGGTCATTCTTCTGAGTCAATATAGTCAATGGAGCTGCAATAGAAGAGAACCCTTCCACAAATCGGTGATAATAGCCTACTAGGCCCAAAAAGCTCCTGATCTCTGTAGCTGAAGTAGGACGCAGCCAACTCTGAACTGCCTCAATCTTCTAAGGATCAACCTTGATACCCTCTCCGGATACCATATGCCCCAAGAATGCTACGGAATCTAACCAGAACTCACACTTGGAGAACTTAGCATATAGCTTATGTTCCCGCAAGGTCTGGAGCACAACTCTCAAATGTTGCTCATCTCCCCCAGGCTACGTGAGTAAATAAAAATGTCATCAATGAAGACAATGACAAAGGAATCAATATACGGCCTAAACACCCTGTTCATCAAGTCCATGAATGTTGATGGGGCATTATTCAAGCCAAAGTACATTACCAGGAAGTCGTAGTGGCCATACCTCGTGCGAAAAGCTGTCTTCGGAACATCTGAGGCCCGAATCCTCAACTGATGATATCTCGATCTCAAATCAATCTTAGAAAACACCCGAGCACCCTGCAACTGGTCAAACAAATCATCGATGCACAGCAAAGGATACTTATTATTAATGGTAACCTTGTTCAACTGGCGGTAATCAATACACATCCGCATGGACCCATCCTTTTTCTTCACGAATAGAACTGGAGCACCCTACAGTCGATACACTCGGTCTGATGAACCCCTTAGCCAACAATTCTGCAAGCTGCTCCTTTAACTCTTTCTGAGCCATACGGTACGGAGGAATAGATATATGCTGGATGCCTGGAGCTAAATCAATGCAGAAATCAATATCACGATCCGAAGACACGCCCGGAAGGTCTGAAGGAAATACATCAGCAAACTCTCGAACAACTGGAACCAAATCATTCGTCGGGGACTCGGTGGTGGTGTCCCGAACATAAGCAAGATAGGCCAGGAAACCCTTCTCGACCATATGTCGAACCTTCATGAATGAAATAACCCGGATGGCTGCACTAACTGAGGAACCTCTCCACTCCAGTCTAGGTGACTCGGGCATGGCTAAAGTAACTGTCTTGGCATGGAAATATAGCACGGAATGATAAAGAGATATCTAATCCATGCCTAATATAACCTCGAAATAGACCATGTCGAGCATTAAGAGATCCGCTCGAGTCTCGAACCCGCAGAACGTAACCATACCGGACCGGTAAACCCGATCTACCACCACAGAATCACCTACAGGAGTGGACACACATATAGGAGAACCCAAGGACTTACGAGGGACATCTAGAAAATTAGCAAATAAGACCGAAACATAGGAATAGGTGGATCCTGGATCAAATAACACTGATGCCTCTCTACCACATACTGTAATAATACCTGTGATCACGGCGTCTGAGGCCACTGCATCCGATCTAGCCGGAATAGCATAGAATCTAGCTGGAGCACCGGAAGATTGAACCCCGCCAGAATGAACAGGAGTGGGCTGACCTCCCCCTGACTGGCCTCCACCTCTAGGACGACCCATGCCGACTTGTCCCCCACCTTTAAGTGGCCTGACGGCTGGTGCTGGACCCATAGGCTGATAATCCTGCCGCACTGCTTTGCCCCGAAACTTGGGACAATGCCTCTTCATATGACCTGGATCCGCACACTCATAACAACCTCCGGGTATCATAGCATGCTGCCTTGAAGAGGAACCCTAAATGGCCAGAAAGCGATGTATACTCTCTAGCATAGCGCTGAAGTAGGGACTGAGGAATCTCGGATAACTGGAATAACCATTGGGTGAACTCTGAATGGCTGGAGGGCGGTAGGAACGCTCTGGCATGGCGCTGAAATGAGGCCTTGCTGGAACACCTAGAGGAGGTGGTGGGGTGCTGAATATGGAGGGTTGTTGGGCTGACCTCTACCGAACTGACCTCTGCCCCTAACTAAAATCCCCAGAGAATTTGGATCTCTTGTCCTGCTGACCCTGCTCTCTTCCTCTCGATCGATAGCCCTCAATTCGACGAGCTATCTCGACCACCAGCTGATAGGGAGTCCCCATCTCCAGCTCTCGGGCCATTTTGGTCCTAATACCGGAGTGCAACCCTGCTACAAATCTCTGCACTCTCTCGGCATCAGTAGGTAACATCATGAGTGCGTGGCGAGACAACTTTGAGAATCTAGCCTCATAATATGTCATTGACATTTGTCCCTGCTCCAGCTGCTCAAACTGATATCGCAGCTCTTCCCTCTCAGAGGGTGGGATATACCTGTCTAGAAACATCTAAGTGAACTGCTCCCAAGTGATAGGAGGAGAATCTGCTGGCCTACTGAGAATATAGGACTGCCACCATCTGCGAGCTCTGCCCTCTAACTGGAAGGTAGTGAAGTCCATTCCATGGGACTCTAATATCCTCATGTGCAGCCTGTCCCTGCACCTGTCAACAAAATCATGGGCATCCTCGACTCGCTCACCCCCGAACACTGGAGGGTGAAATCGAGTCCATCTATCCAATAACTTCTGCAGATCGCCGTCCACAGCTGGTCTGGGCTCGGGTGCTGCTGCTACAGGCTGGACCCCACCCGCAGGCAGTGTACCTGGGGTATGATGTAATGTTGTTGCCTGACCTATAGCCTGGGTGGTAGGAGTCTGGGGCCCCCTCCCTCCTGAGATGTGGCAGGATCTGCTGGAAATAAACCAGCCTGGGACATGGTGTCCATAAACCGCATCATACGGCCCATGATCTCCTGGAAGCCTGGAGCCATCATAAAGTCCACTGGAGCAGGACCTACTGGGGGCACCTCACCCTGCTCCTCTATTGTAGGATCCTCCGGTGGTGGTGCAACCGGAATAGCTCGAGGACGCCCTCGTCCCCTACCTCGGGTCGGTGCCCTCCCCCAGCCTCTGCCACGGCCTCGAACAACAGGGGTAGCGGCCCCTCCTAATCTGGAACATCGGATGCACGCGTCCTCACCATCTGTGAGAGAATAGAAGAATGAGATTTAGTAAACCATCGACTGCGCGATATAATAAAAATAAGGAGAGGTTTTCCTAACACCCTATAGCCTCCTGAAGATAAGTACAGACGTCTCCGTACCGATTCGCAAGACTCTACTGGGCTTACCCGTGACTCGTGAGACTTACGTGAACCTAGAGCTCTGATAACATGTTGTCACGACCCAAAATACTAACTCAGGTCGTGATGGCGCCCAATACCGGGGTTAGGCAAGCCCACACTCAGATTACTAAGGATTTTTCCCATATTTGATTAAACATCCCAACACGTGCCAAGTTTTAAAGTTCAAAACATTAATTGAAAAGATCATAAGCCATTTTAACCAAAAGAAGTCATAAAGAGGCGTGAGCCATTATATATATACAGACCTGAAAACCATAATAACTACTACGTGTGTGCCAGGAACTAGTGCCACAAGTCCTACGGCCATACTAACAGAATATACAAAAGATATAATATACTGTCCCACTGTCTGAAATAAGTAGACGGGATATAAGCAAAAGAAACTCCATGGTGCTGCCGAGGATCGTCAAGAGAAGCAGCTCGCCGTGAAGTCAGGTCCAACTATGATCAAAATCAAGCTCCGGTCTGATAACCAGATGCACCAGCCTCAGAACCTGTACAATTAAGTACAGAAGCGTAGTATGAGTACATAAACAAATATGTACCCAGTGAGTATCCCGCCTAACCTCGAAGAAGTAGGGACGAGAGGTCGACTTGACACTCACTAAGGTCCAACAAAGTGATTAAACAAGATATAATATCAGTAACATACATACGAGGATGATAAAAGCAGTAAACATTAAAAATAACAGTAATTCAAATAAATACTGGAAGTAAATATACAATTACTACTTCATTATTCTTTTATCCTTTAAAAATATCTCACCACTCAATATCCATAAAAGAATCATTACCAATTTAGCATGCACATACAGGATAAGGACAACCAGCCTAAGCCATCATAATGATCATATATGTGCACTGCCGAGGGTCGAACGGCCCGAACCATAATATATCTTTCAATCTCGTCGTGGCATACGGCCCGCTCCCATGAGAGTGGGGGAAATAACACTCCGCTCGCGGAATGTAAAATGCGAAGCGGTCACATGCACACACAATCCACACATTTATTCTTTATAAATTACTTTTCGTGAACAATTCCTTAAAATTACTCAAATTCCATGATCTCAGGGAAACAAGCCGCATGTAACATTAATTCATTAAGCATATAGTTCATTTCAAGGAAAACATAAGGCATGGTGTAGGCCTAACTACCCAGACATAACAATAATAGTCGCTACGTACGGATTCTCATCACTTTGCGCGTACGTAGCCCCCACAAACATTAGCACATAGCCATTTAAATCACCTAGGGGACAGTTCCCTCTTACAAGGTTAGAAAGGAGACTCACCTCGTGTCGAACCTACTCTCCGGGTTAAGAACGCGGCCAAAACTCCAAACTCGACACCCACGGACTCGAAACTAGCCAAATGTTATACAGATATATCAATTTATTTTCAAAGCATGGAATTCTCCTACTACTTAGTCAAATTCATCGTTCTTGAAGAAATCCCAAAATCCAACCCCGGGCCCGCATGCTAGGATTCCAAAATTCTCGAAGGAAACACTCACCCATAAACTAAGGATCATTAATATATGATTTTTGTATGATTCCATGGTCAATTCACAGGTAATTCTCTAAATTCTCGAAAGTCCTAGGTTACTACCCAAATTCCTTAATTTTCCACTAATTAGGTAGTTAATTCAACTAGGAATTCATGCATTAACTAACTTTAGGGTAGAATTCACGTACCTGTTTAGTAGCTAGGTCGTGGAGCTCTTTCCCAAGCTTTCAAGGTCTCTAATGGAGGAAGAAAATAGGGTGAAATGAAATGATCCCGTGTTTTAAAGAACTTACTGCCTACTGTGGTTCCGCACCTACGCGGCTCAAGGACCGCACCTGCGGTCTCGCGCCTGTTAGAAAAGACTCGCACTTGGGGAAGAGGGGCCTGGGCTCGCACCTGCGGCTCTGCTTCTATGGATATTATCCGCACCTGCGAGAAATGGGCAGCCTCACCTGAAGCCGCACCTGCGAGGCAAGGACCACAGGAGAGGTCTCGCACCTGCGACTGGGCAACCGCACTTGCGTTCACACCAGATCAGGTGCACCAGCAACTGCTTCAGCTAGTTTTTGGCCTCGTTTGGTGCCCGAGAGGCACCTGGGCCCACCCGAGCCCCCGTCCAAATATACCAACAATTCCCAAATCATAATACAGACTCGCTCGAGCCTTCAGGACACCCAAAACAACGCTAAAACTTAAAATCACACCTCAAAACCCCTAGAATCAAACTTAGGAACTTTAAGTATCTTGAATTCGCTAACAATGCGCTGAACTGACCTATACTACTCGAAATGACCCCAAATTTTGCGAACAAGTCATGAATGAGATAACAGAACTATTCCCAATCTTGAAATTCTGTTTGGGTCTCGATAAAACAAAAACACATCCCAAACCATAATATGAACTTAAGGAAACTCTTATTTTGCTATTGGGGGCAGAAATGCTCCCGTGTCATCCAAAACCCATTCCAATCATACGCCCAAGTCAGAAATCATCATACGAAGCTATTGGAACTGTCAAAACTCGATTCCGATGTCGTTTACTCAAAATGTTGACCGAAGTCAAACTTGGCCTTAAAGGCCAACCTTAAGGAACCAAGTGGTCTTATAGCACTCTAAACACTTCCGAATACCGAACCATCCGTCCTCGCAAGTCATAAATCACAATAAGCCTCTATGGGAAGTTTCATTTAGGGGAACAGGGTCCGACAATGCAAAACGACCGGTCGGGTCGTTACACATTTCTTGTTTCTTATATGATCTTAATTGACTTAAATGAAGACTTTGTTTTTCCTACCGTTATACTATATCTTTCTTCATATGCTGCCTATGTGACTAAAACTAGTACAATCTCTCCCTATAATTTTCTAACAAGTAATTGGAATATCTATACGTTGGTCAAGCATGCCCGTGAGCCGTACATTGTGATGTAAATGATTTTTTCCTTAAGTACTATTTCGGTTTAATTGATGACCGCCCATGTTGATGATATTTCTTTGATGCTGCCTATTTACTGAGAATTTGTTCAAACTGAGGTTATTCGGTGAAGCTGATTGTCTAAGTGAGATTGGTTATAGCTGATTCCCTTGTCGGGATGATTTGGTTTCTTGGTTGCGAACTTGAATATATAGAATCGTTACTATATTTGCCTTGTTTTCCCCTCGTTATGCTGATTTCTCTTTGTGCTTGGCATTCCTTCAGTGGCTACTTCTTATGAGTGAGTTTTTATCATTTTTGGGATTTAAGTCTTTGTATTGATTTGCTCATCGCACTTTGCATTCGGTCTTGTTTTCTTTTGCACCGGTTGTGGAAATATTTATTATTCTGTCGCATTCTGGTTGTTTTTCCTCAGTGGCTGCGTGGCATATTTAATTTGGGACTACGGACCGAGATCCGGGAGCTTTCCCCTTGTACTGCATTGCATATTTAAATTGGGACTACGAACCGAGATCCGGGAGCTTTCCCTCTGTACTGCATTGCATATTTTTAAATTGGGATTACGGACCGAGATCCGGGAGCTTTCCCCCTATACTGCATTGCATATTTAAATTGGAACTACGGAGGGAGATCCGGAAGCTTTCCCCCTGTACTGCATCGCATATTTAAATTGGGACTACGGACGAGATTCCGGGAGCTTTCCCCATGTATTGCATTGCATGACAAGTTCTGAGTTGCGGACTGAGTTCTGGTGGTTTTGTCATTGAGGAGATTTGGATCAAAATATATATATATATATATATCCAGGAAAATTTATGTCTGAAGGACTTCTATTTCAAAAGTATATTTGAAAAATATTTGTCTTGCAGAAAAAATGATATTTGAAAGAGCAGTATTTGGGAAAGTATATTTGAACACCACGTATTTTGAAGAGACTATGTTTTAAAGATTTCTCTTTATAATATATATATATATATATATATCCAGGAAAATTTATGTCTGAAGGACTTCTATTTCAAAAGTATATTTGAAAAATATTTGTCTTGCAGAAAAAATGATATTTGAAAGAGCAGTATTTGGGAAAGTATATTTGAACACCACGTATTTTGAAGAGACTATGTTTTAAAGATTTCTCTTTATAATATATATATATATATATATAAATATACATTCAGAGAAAGTATGTTTCAAAGAAGAAATTTCTCTATTCCGAAATGATTATATCCTTAAAGCTTCGAAATAAACTCACGATTTACAGGTTTTCACTCGAAGTTTTGACCAGTTTTATTGAGTTTATTAGCTAAGGCCTGACGTGAATAAATTGATGAAGTGTTGAGTTGCTAGTGTTTTATTGGGTTGTGGTTCCCTACATTTGGCTTGCATTCTTTCCATTCTCCTTGCGTATTTATATTATGTTGTCCGTTGATCGTAATTATTAAATTTTCTTCCGTATTATTTGATCGTACTGTTAATTATATCGAAAAATCTTTAGATAGATATTATGTTTTGGTCTTTGGTACAATTATGTCTTTTTACTTATTAGAACAGTGGTGTCTTGACTAGTCCTCGTCACTACTTCACCGAGGTTAGTCTTGATACTTACTGGGCACCGCTGTGGTGTGCTCATACTACACTTCTGCGCATTTTTGTGTGCAGATCCAGGTAATTGTTGTTGTTAGCTGCGTGGATCGTTGATGAGGAGACTCAAGGTAAACTTGATGATGCGTTCGCAGGCTTCGGAGTCACCGTTGAACTGTTAAAAGGTGCCTAGCGCTTTCATCAATATGAAAGAGGAAACTTTTGGGCTGTACCTGTCCCCAGGGAAAATTTACGGCACTTGAGGGTTTGGTTGACACGAGCACAACAATCGGCGGAGCAGGTTTCCTGTTTATGTCAACTGTACTTATTATTTCTAGACAGTTGTATTTAGATTCGACTGAAAGATGTCGTAGAGCTTATGACTTGTATTTATCGGGTTTTGGGAAATTGTAAACTCTGTCAAGATTTCTATATCGAGACTGTTAAAATTCCTTTATTATTGTTGTTGTTCAATGGAAATGTTAGGCTTACCTAGTCCTAAGACTAGGTGCCATCACGATATCCAACGGAGGGAAATTTGGGTCGTGACACACCTTTAATGCTGTTTTATATTACTTTCACAAATAAGTTCATGTTTTCACAAGAATTCCTTAAACAGTACCAAACCAAACAAAACTAAGTATTAGCACACATAATCTAAAGTTGAAACTAGTACACAAATACACACAGTTATGGAAAGAAAACAGGTTTCATTTCATCTAAAAAAATATGGTTACATATCTTTTAAAGAGAAAAACAACAAGAATATAGGACCAAATAAAGGTCAGAAAAGCAAAGAGTTGTGAGTTTTAAAACAGCAACGAAAAGCACAGCAACAGCCAGAAGGAAACCCAGGAAAAGACCAGCTCCAAGGAATCAATATTTTGAAGCAGAAAATACAACTAGGAAACCAGTTTTTCAGAGAAAACTTAGCTAGGAGAGAACCAGTTTTTTCAGCATGTTTTTGTGCTCATCTTTATTTTTTCAGAATGTTCTTTGTGCTTTTTCAAAGTAAAAGTGTGTTTTTCAGAGTAGTGTGTGTGCAGAATTTTGTTCTTGTGAATTTTTCAAAGTGAATTCCTCTAATTCTGTGTAATTGTCCTTGATTTTTAGAAGTAGAATAGCCAATATATAGGCTGCCCTAGGGAGAGCATATTTTAAGAATATTCTTTATCTTTTTAAATCTGAATATAGTACAATACAGTTGTCCTTCTTATCCTATTTTCAGCATCTTTGTAACAGCTAGGACATTTGTACCATTTCTAGAAGGTTCTTCTATTTACAACCCCTTCTTATTTCTGAAAATTACTGTTTTTACCTAGACAATCTGATTTAATGATTTTCTTATTTTGTTTTGATGTTATCCTTATTCTAGAAGTTTCTTGAGTTGTTACAGTAGATTCCTTACTTAAAATTCCTAAACTACCCTGAAATACCCCTGAAATTACCCCTTACTATTAAAGATTAAGTCATTTATTAAGTTGACTAATTTTAACCTAATTAAGTGACTAACAGTAATGAAGAAGTTGGAAATTTAAACCCTTTCAAAAGTGAGATGGAATAGACCAGAACAAGGTAATCATTTGAACCTAAATGAGTTATTTTCAGGATTTAGGTTAACTAATTCGAGTGATTTTACTATTGCAATTAGTTAAGTAATTAGACTTAGTTAGTTATCCTAAATTAAGAGTTAGGCTTTTAATTTCAACCTAAGCTTAGGCTAACTAGTCATGTATAACTAACCTTCTATTAACTGACCAAAATCAGAATTCCATTTGAATCACACTGTAACGACCCGACCGGTCATTTTGCATTATCGGACCCTAAAACTTGCGGGGACTTGTGGTCCGGGATTCGGAGGTGTTTAGAATGTTATAGGAACAATTGGTTCCTTAAGGTTGGCCTTTAAGGCCAAGTTTGACTTCGGTCAACATTTTGGGTAAACGACCTTGGAATCGAGTTTCGTCGGTTCCAGTAGCTTCATGTGATGATTTTGGACCTGGGCGTATGTTCGGAACGGGTTTCTGATGACCCGGGGTCATTTCGGCGCCCAATATTGAAATAAGAAGTTCCTTAAGTTCCTATTTTGGTTTGGAACGTGTTTTTGTGTTATCAAGGTCCGAACGGAATTCTGAGACCAGTAATAGTTTTGTTATGTTAATTATGACTTGCCCGCAAAATTTGGTGTCATTCCGAGTTGTATAGGTCGGTTCGGCGCGTTGTTAGCAAAGTCTAGAAAAACTTAAAGTTCCTAAGTTTGGTTCTTAGGGTTTTGACGTGTGATTTTGAGTTTTAGCGTTGTTTTGGGTGTTCCAAAGGCTCGATCGGGTCCATATTATGATTGGGACTTGTTGGTATATTTGGACGGGGGCTCGGGTGGGCCCAGGTGCCTCCCGGACACCACACGAGGCCAAAAAACCAGCTGAAATAGCTGCTGGTGCACCTGTTCTGGTGTGACCGCAGGTGCGGTTGACCAGTCGCAGGTGCGAGACCACAGGCTCGCAGGTGCGACCCCCAGTGGTTTGGCCAATTCACACAGGTGCGGACAAAGTTTCGCAGGAGCGGAGCCGCAGGTGCGGTCTCCACTCCGCAGGTGTGGGCCCAAGCTCCCCAGTCCATTTCCGCAGGTGCGAGCCTTTGCTCGCAGGTGCGAGACCGCAGGTGCGGTCCTCGAGCCGCAGGTGTGAAAACACTGTCCAGATAGTGTGTTTTTATACACGGGTCTTAATGCATTTTTCTCATCTTCTTCTTCTTCCTTGGGGCGATTTCCACCATTGTTGAGGGGAAAACGACCTAGTCATTTAAGGTAAGTAAAATCTACTCTAATATTAGCTTCATGCATGGATTTCTATCTTGATCAACTACCTAAATTAGTGAAAAATCAAGAATTGGGTAGTAACCTAGAGCTTGAATTAATTTGAGAATGTACCCGTGAATTTGCTATGAAATCAAGTAAAATCGTATATTAGTGATCCTTAGGCTTTGGGTGAGTGTTCCCTTCGAGAATTATTGGAATCCGAGCGTGCGGGCCCGGGGTTGGGTTTTGGAAATTCTTCAAGAATGTTGAATTATTGAATAAATAGGATAATTTCCCTACTTCATGCATGCACTGATGTCATTGGATCGTATTTGGCTAGTTGCGAATCCTCGGGTGTAGAGTTTGGAGTTCGGGCGCATCCTTGGTCCGAGGGGTAGATTCGACACGAGGTGAGTCTCCTTTCTAACCTTGTAAGAGGGAATTATCCCCATAGGTGTTATATATATGTTGTGTGTAATTGTTTTGGGGGCTATGTGCCTACAACGTGACGAGAGTCCGTACGTGGCGACTATCATGCTATGTCGGTTAGTTTTAGGACTCACGAGCATGACATTACGTGCCTTATGTGTATCTTTAGCCAAACTTTGAGTTGATTATTATCTTTGAACCAGTATGCTTATTGTCTTTGAACTAGTATGCAAATGGTATAGAAGTTGCACCTGAACTCCTAGTTGATCAATCCCTGTTAAAGGTATAGCTCTACTAAGTTATTGAGATGTCGGTATATACATATGTACGTATGAGAGTCAGCACTCGAATCGCAGGTATGATTCGCGATCGAAGGGAGCTTTATGGTAATTATATATAAGTGTGTGAGCACTCGAATCGCATGTATGATTCGCGATTGAGGGGAGCCTTATGGTAATTATACATAAGTGTGTCAGCACCCGAGTCGCAGGTCTGATTCGCGAGCAGGGGAAGCTTTACGTCCATTCAGTGTCTAGATATTCCCTTATGACTCCGGTCGGCTGTCTTACCATTGTGTGCGCTTAGGCTATTTGGTACTGTTTCCTTTGATATTTACTTGACAGATATTTGGGGGGGAAAGGAAAGTGTACATTGTGGCTTATTTTCAGTAGTTTTTCTTGGATTTCTGTATGTGATAAGTATCTGATGCTTGCTGTCTCACATGTCTACTGCATTCTGTATATCCTGTTTTGCATTATTACTGTTGGACCTTAGTGAGTGTCATGTCGACCTCTCGTCACTACCTCTTCGAGGTTAGGCGGGATACTCACTGGGTACATATATATTTATGTACTCATGTTGCACTTCTGTACTTAATTGTACAGGTCCTGAGGCTGGTGTTTCTGGTTATCTAACCGGAGCTTGACTTATATTTTGGACCTGAATCTACGGTGAGCTGCACCCCCTGGCGATTTTCAGCAGTGCTATGGAGTTATCTATTTTTTATTTCTGTCTATTTCTCTCAGACAACAGTATAGTTTGTATCATCTTTTGTATATTCTACTAGTTCGTCTGTTAACTTGTGACACTAGTTCCTGGCACGCACATAGTAGACTCATTATATTTAGGACTGTATATATATTGGATCACGATCACTATGGTTGTATTTACTTAAGTTGGTAAATGTTTCTGCTATTATTTAAATGAGTTAAGCTTAAAAATTTGGGAAATATGCGAGATTGGTATGTTAATAAGGATAATCTCACTAGTAAACAATTGTTGGCTTTCCTGACTCCGGTGTTGGGCGCTATCACGACCCTCGTTAGATTTTGGGTCGTGACACACACATAATTACTTAATAGGTCATGATGAACCAATTAAGTTAGGAAACAAACAGTTAACATGCATGGTCATCCATGATGAATAAATGACTAACAGGCAGTTTTTAGGACAGTTACATATGCAAAATCTAACCTAAGGGTCAAAACTAGATTAACCTATAACTAAACTGAAAATGAGTAACTAATTAGGGGTAATAGTCCAAAGTTTAGGCAACACAACTAGAGGCTAACCCAAATTATTACTTTAAATCGACCTAAAACAATACATGAGTAAATAATTAGTGATTAATACACATAATGACTGCTACATTGTTTTACAAGAAGAAACAGTCGAAGATATTGGAAAACCCTAAAACTAACATTAATTGAGTTATGCAAAAATCAACAAATGAATTTATAATTAAGTGCAAAACAGTACTTAATAGTAACACAGGAATGAAAATCTATGAAAACCAAAACTAATTAGTATAAGAATCAGAAACTATACCTAATTATCAAGACAACATGTAAACCTAAATTATGATTTCAAAATGCCACAATCCAGGAGTTTTAAAGGCAATCACAAAGAGAAACAAGAACAGAAACTATGAAACCCTAAATTATTAGTCAAGACTCATAACATAAACCTAACAACAAGAAAACAACTAAGATAAGATAAACATGTTAAACTCAAAAATCAAATAAGTCCAGAAAAGTAAAAAAAAAATCCTAAATTTAGAGTTCATGATTAAATCGGCCAATACAGAATTTTAACCTAGGTAATTAATTATTAAACAAATAAAGAGAGAGAGAGGAAGTACCAGTTAGGTTAGAACAAGTTTGGACGGATTTGGTCGACTCGCCGGACTTTGGCCGGATTCCGGCGGGGTTTGGAAACGAGCCAAACCCACATGAATCAATTGCTCTTGTCAAGAGGAATTGACCCATGCAAGTTTGAGCCGTTAGTTTTCTCTAATCAAACGGAGTCGATTTTTTAGGGTTTCAGATTTTCAGATCTGAAATTACCGAATGAGGAGGTCTTTTGGGAAAATTAGGGGTAGAATTGGGTTGAGGGTAAGGAGGAGGTTATCTGGTAGAGTTTTGGTTGATTTTGGAGGTGGTCCGCCGCCGGCAGGCGATTTCCGGGCGGCGGAGGATGGTGGTGGACGACGAGGGTTAGAGAGAGACGAGGGAGACAGTTGGGATGTTGGGGAGGTGAGTTTGAGGGGGCTGGTGTGTGTTAGGAAAATTATATAGTAGTGGGGGTGTGGAGTTGTGACCCGTTGGATCAAAATGATCCAACAGCTGGGATGGGGAGAGGTCCAAAACGGGGTCGTTTAGTTTAGTGGGGGAGGGGGTTTGGACGGGCTTGATGTTTGGGATGGTGTAGATGGGTATTAGGAAGAAGGATTTGGGCCTAGTGTAATGGCCCACTCCGATTTTTTAGCCCTCTTAGAAATTAATTTAATAACTTATGCTAATTAATTAAATCAATTAAAAAATTCTAATTAAAATTCTAAAATATATTAATTTGTTTTAAGCTAGTTCCATCTAATTACAATTTAACTAATGAGTCATAATTACTTAAGGAACAACTTTTTTTATATATAATTTTTCCTAATAAAATGATTAAATTATGCAATTAAGTATTATATTAAACCAGAAACCTAATTATGCAAGATAAATAAAAAATCTAAAATATTTTTATTATTATTTATTATTTTGTAAATTTTAAAAGATGAATTATGATCATATAATACAAATAATTCACAAATAAACACTGAAATTCAATAAAAATCTATAAAATTAAATTATTTATCAAATTTTATAGGGGTATTTAATAGGTGAAAAATTACATGCTCACATATGCGGTGGCACTTTCCGCCTTTAAAATCAAGTGGGGGTTCCCAGAGCATGTTGAACTTATCCCGGCAGGAGGTGATATAGTTCACTTACATTGCACAGAGTACTGCGCTTTCTACGCATATCCTTTCGTCATTGGGTACACACTTCCTCTTCCTCCATTGGCTGCAGACTTCTGCTATTTTTACGAGGTGTGTCCGGCAAGCTTTTCGTGATGCTAACCCAGTATGCTGAATTGGCTGGTCGTGACGCTTCGCTCCGTCACATGATGCACCTCTTCGCCCCCCATTTCCAGATGGGGACTATGTTGCACCTCCGCCATAGGGGTAAGAAGAGTATGGTGATTGGAATGGATGATAGGACCAATCGTCGCTTCTGGGAGAGATTCTTCTTCGTGAGTATAGAGCACCTGGTGTCCGACCCCGTCGGATTCCTCGAGACGTGGAACTTTTCCCGTAAGTATTCCTTCGCTTCTTCTTGCTATGTCGATCGATTACATATCATGCAACCTTTTTAGATGGTCGTTGATCATTCGTCCATTGTTTTTGTTGCAGCTGAGAGATCGCCTCCCTCACATGTTGATGACATTCGCGACTGGGTGGCTTCGGTCCTGCCACATACCGTGGGAATCCGCGAGTGGGCGCGCTTCCACGAGAGGTTCGGGCGCAGACCTACAGTTAGTAAGTTTCTTTGCTTTGGCTTTAACCGTACTCCCGCTTTGTGTATTTCTCTATGCTTATGCGGGGTTGCGTCTTGTTTTGATAGGTCATAGAGGGTCGAGAAGAGAGAGGTCTCACCCTCTAGCATTCCGTCAGCCAGCGGCTCCCGTACCGGTGACTCCTGTGAGCGATGATGTTGGAACCTTGACCATGGCAGTACATTTGAAGGTGGCTCCCTAATCTGGGACTCCGGTTTCGTCGTTCGTGCTGCCGGCGGGTCCTCCCTCGTTGTCAGTGGAGAGGCACCGTCAAAAAGGCGGAGAATAATACCGGAGGAGGCTTCAGTGATCAAGACACCATCACGAGGCGAGCCCGCTTCGATGGTTCCTGAGGCTGGGGTCGAAGTCGATCGGGAGGCAGTGGAGAGGCCTTCTGCGGACGCTCGTGAAGTTGACACGCCAGAGATGCGGAGTCCTGGGGCGGTCGTGACCATCCACAGCACACCCTTGTCGTCTCGACAGGATCGTGCCCTTCTTTCGGCCGAAGAGAGAGGGAAAGGTGTCGTGGTTGAGGACTATGAGACCGAGTCTGACCTTGATCCTGGTGATGTGAGGTTGTTCGAATGGGGATTTAGCAGGACCTTGGTGATGGCTGAGTGCCCCTCCCGTATTCTTGAGATACCGTTAGATCTCAATATTTTACAGGATACGATGGAGCTGGTGCCGCAGTTTGACATCCTTTGTTCAGCTGCTGAGAGCGGAGCTCTTTATCCGATCAGCGATTCTCAGTTGTCACGTGGTATACCCGCGATGGGTCTGAGGGTAAGTTCCTCTACCGTCTTCGCTTTGTGACTCTTTGCTTTTATGAACCTTACTCCCCTTCTTCTTCTTTTTTGCAGACTTACATGATGGAAGTTGAAAGTGCTCGTAGGGCCGAGACGCGGGCTGAGATTTTTCTGAAGATGGTTGAGAAATACCGGCGGTATCGCGACAGATGTCGTGAGTTGCACGAGAATATTAGAGCGGGTGTTGGTACCCAGTCTACCAGGGAAGAGTTGGAGAGAAGGGACGAGGATTTGATGTGGTCTATCCACAGATGCAGCGAGTTGCAGGAGCTGCTACATGCTAAGGATGAGGAACTTGAACTGGGCAAAAGGGTCGCCGCAAAGTGTGTGGATCTTCAGGACAGAGTGCAATCATTGTAGGCTGAGCTCGACCAGAGCGCTATCACGGTGGAAGCTATCAGTGCGGAATGAGCACAGAAGCTAGATGAATTGGAAGGGAAGGTGATCGCATTGGAGCAGGTTGAACGTGCTCGAGAGTCGGTTTTGGTGAGAGCAGCGGCGCTAGACGATGCCATCCGTGTCCTCCTATATGAGCAGGAGTCTAAGAGGGCGACGACCACCTTGAGGGAGGCAAGGCTTGAGGAGCGCATTACCGAGATTGACCAGGAGGCTTCGCATTTGGGGGATCGGGTTGTGGCTCTCGAAGCCGAGAAGGCGCGATTATTGGCTCAGGTGGAGTCCACCGCTACTTTCGCTCCTCACTACTTTCATGAGTTGTGGGTTTACATTGAATCCCAACAGGACATATATAAGAGTTTGCGGGAGGCAAGGAGCATTTCTGAGGCAGCCTTTGAGGGTGCTAGGGCGAAGGCACGTGAGGCCCGTGTCAACTGTGGTTATGATCCCGCGTCGCCGGAGGCTGGTGAGGATGTTGACGTCGACGATGGGATTTCTGATGACGACGGCGAGGGAGCCGATGGAGGTGACACCGAGTGAGAGAGTTGTTGCAGTCTTTATATTTAGTTTTTTTTGTACTTGTTTGTTTTCGTTTTCCTTTCTTTTCTTCTTCATCTTTTTTTCTTGTTGGGCCTGTTTTGGCCTTTTGTAAGATGTAGTTGTCGCGTTTTTGAATGGAATGATTGCTCAATCTTTATTTGTGTATATCTTGGCTTTTATTTCGATATATTTATTTGCATACTTGCTTGGATTTCTGGACTTTGTGGCGTCGGGTGCAGGTGATTCGAGCGAGATCAAATGTAAATGATTCGAGAGAGATCGAATGTAAATGATTCGAATGAGTTCGAATGTAAATGATTCGAGCGAGGTCGAATGTAAATGATTCGAGCGAGGTCGAATATAAATGATTCGAGCGAGGTCGAATATAAATGATTCGAGCGAGGTCGAATATAAATGATTCGAGCGAGGTCGAATGCAAATGATTCGAGCGAGGTCGAATGAAAATGATTCGAACGAGGTCGAATGTAAATGATTCGAGCGAGGTCGAATGTAAATGATTCGAGCGAGGTCGAATGTAAATGATTCGAGCGAGGTCGAATATAAATGATTCGAGCGAGGTCGAATGTAAATGATTAGAGAGAGGTCGAATGTAAATGATTCAAGCGAGGTCAAATATAAATGATTCGAACGGGGTCGAATGTAAATGATTCGAGCGAGGTCGATGTAAATGATTTGAGAGAGGTCGAATGTAATTGATTCGAGCGAGGTCGAATGTAAATGATTCGATCGAGGTCGAATGTAAATGATTTGAGCGAGGTCAAATGTAAAGGATTCGAGCGAGGTCGAATGTAAACGATTCGAACGAGGTAGAATGTATGTGGAGTGGGACGGTGTAGTTGTGCGACGAGATGCTGCACGTTATCTTGTTGTTTCATTGGAGAATGTTGCATTGTTTGACATGTATATCCGAATAGCTCTCTGACTACCTAGTCCCTTCATCGGTTCGGCAGGATTAGACGATAGGTGGAGCGATGTCGGGGTTCGTTAGTTCCCAATGGGTTACGGCGGGTAACCGCAAGGCGAGCCCCAATGAGAGGTTGTATTGATGACCTTTTGTGTTGGTTTGGGCGATGTCGAACTTTATTTGGATTCGGCGATCTACAATGGCCGCATGGGTGTTATTTCGAGTGGGATCAAAACGAGAACCCGTTATGAAGTCGAGCAAGATCGATCTTATTTGAGTTTTGGCGATTACTCGTCATTGCGTTATTCATGCATTTTATGCGGCGAGTCATGCTCGTTTGATTTATATTGGGGAGCCTTGCGTTACATAGGCGAACTTCAGTTAACTTGGCATCGTTTTTATTGGAGCATACTGGATGCCTCTTGGGTGAGTCCTACTCCCAGTCTGTTGTATTTCGTTTCTATTGGACAATGTTGGACGCCTCTTGTGCGAGTCCCAGTCCGCTGTATTTTGTTTATATTGGAGAATACTGGACGCCTCTTGGGTGAGTCCTAGTCCGCTGTATTTCGTTTCTATTGTAGAATATTGGACGCCTCTTGGGTGAGTCCCAGTCCCGGTCCGCTTTGGGAGAGTTTACGTCCCTGTTTTCGTTCTGACGGAAAAACATGGAAGTTAAAATTTAATGAATTTTTGTTACCTTATCTCAGCGTGTTGGAGGATGGAGGGGTCATGTCGCATGGTTGCTTGCTTCATTTCCCGTCCTAAAGACAGTATCAGATCTGGGACCGTACTTGCTCATCGGGATGTGAGACCGAGTCCGGTCCGGATCCGTAGGATATGCACGAATTAGGAAAGTGTGTCATACTCTGTTCACAAGGTGCATAATGTGTGTGGCTATGGGGACGGGGTGTGGTGTGTCCATTATTCTAAGGTGCCACGAAGCGGTCTATTGTTTCTTATCCAGGGGTGGAAGAAGAGGCCGTCACGTAAGACGCGCTTGTCAACGGGATTATAATCGTGCCAAGTGCATGACGACTGAGATTCTGCTTCCATCATCTGTGTGACGAGCCCAAGTTAATGCTGTAGAAAGGGCTGACTCAGATTGGATCGGTTTTGAGATCTAGAGGGAACTAAGATTTGATTAAGAAATCCCCACAGACGGCACCAAATTGTTTGCACAAAAGCTAGCTTAAGTTTTTTTGCAAGATCAATCAAAAGTGGAATAGAGGATAAATCTTAACCAGACATAATTGACTCTAAATCAAACTACATTGAATATGAATATCAAAAAGGCACGAGTTTATTAAACTCTTCTGATAATTACAAAAAGGGGCTAACATGAATGACATGCTTACATCTTAGAAGTAATGTTCCATGCCCATGCGTATAAGAAGGAAAGAGATATCCCCTTGAGAGTGTTAGCTTGATTGTTGTTGAACTAGCTAGGGAAGGCTCCTTTCTCCTTTTTTGGATCCCCTTTTTCTATGGAAGATCCCCCCCCCCCCTATTTATATCCCTATATTTCCCTTTATCTAACGGTCTTTAACCAATGGGTCCTCTGATGGTCACGTCGTCTTTGAAACGTTGTTCATGACGGGCGCTTAGCCACGCAAACCCTCCGTTGATTTGATATCTGGTATGACCGGTTATTGACGGAGTCGTATTCTGCAAGTTGTGACCACAGTTTGATCAACCTTTCACTGCGTTCTTTAGTGTCAGCCTAATGGATAGATTTTGACCTATACACCATACATATATAACTCGAGCTCCTTGTGCGAAACCGTAAAATTTTAAGCCTGAATCCGCCGTGTGAAATCAGTTCTGAAGTTTATACCATCCACTTACTGTATTTTTTGTTAAGAAATGGCCAACAATCAAAATGTCGAAATTTACAAACACCCAATCAAAATCACTACATTTGGCGATAAGCTACTTACTGTTTTCTCTCATAACAAAGACAAAGATGTAGACTTTGCTTAGCCGTTAGAGTAATTCCAAAATAGTCCAAAAACCAAATCTTCAAGGTTGATACTTTTGGATTTACATTTCAGAATATGTCCTATTCAACTCCTGACTAAATTGGCAATGATTGTCTGGTCCAGTTCCTACTGAAAATCATAATAAAGTCATAAATTTCCAGGTAACTTCTAATTAGAATCCAAAGCCTTTAGTCTGCCGACATTTATCAAGCCTATCACTTTGTAAATTCATGTACCTTTTTCTTGTTTTCTCCTTATATATATATCCTTGTTCCGGCATTAAATGAACTTCTGCATAATTTCTCTAACTTTGACGGTTATAATTTGTGACATGTATTTCCCAACTGTTACATGTATTCTTGAAAATACTTTACCAATATGATACTTGTTCTAAAACTTAAGTTCTAAATGAGGTTGAAATTATTCCCTTTTTTTTTTTTAATAAAGATGAATACCAGTGGGCCGTTAATTGCATTAATTAATGTCTTGGATTGGAGGAATAGACAAGAAAGACCAATTTATAATACAAAAAACAAAGAAATAAAATCATGAATAGACCCCTCAACCGAAAAAAATTTCAAATTCTGCCCAATACTCATTCACAGTGTGTGTGTGTGTGTGTCAAAACTGCGTAAATTTGTGATCCATGCCTTTGGACAACCTTTCAATAATCAATTTTGTTCATTTCCTTAATTTCCATGTTCCTATGATTCGAAAAGAGTAGTCCTGTTTTTAACTTCTTTCCTTATTAGCTGTCAAGATTGTGAATGATAGGAAAAAGTTAGTGAATTAATTATTTTTTGATCCTATAGTCAAAAGAATGCCATTAGAAAGAGTGACATAAGCTTAAAAAAATTTGTGAATGCATGATTGGAATTGAGAAAATCTTCTTTCTTAAGTATAAAACGTAACTGTTAATACATGTATAGTGGACCCAATGGAAAATACTTTAGGTGTACCAATTGTTTATATTAAACTATACCAACTTATCATGATTAATTAAGTGATTTAATGAGGTGATAATGTATATTAATTAATCAAAATTAAGCGAGATAAATCTATATACAAACACATATTATATATTTATTAGTTTGATGTAAACATTGAATACGGGTAAATTTGGACCAACCATGTGAGATCGTTTTTGTGTTCATTAGAGGAGGAACAATTTACTTCCTTTAGACAAACATATTGATAAGAAACCACATATGTGAGTTAAACTTTTCTGGCTAAACCCTCAAGGAAGTCATCCTAGATACCTTACCTATATTTCCCCTTTTGTTGACTATAAGTTTCCATCAAAATGTCTCTTGTTCTTTTTTTTAAAAAAAATTCAAAAATTACTAATCCGACTAATATGTTTAGCAGAAATTCAAAAATTAGCTTGACTTATAACGGCTGATTGAAAATTAATCATTTTAATATTAACTAAAATTTAGCAATTTTTTCTGTGAAACAAAAATACTCATAGTTAAAATCTGGAAAAAAATTATCATTATATACTAGAGTTCGAATTTCTTATATATGAAAATGCAGCATAATATGCTGGAATTACGTAGAAGTTCTATAATCCAGCATAATATGTCGGATTTTTTCGGTGTTTTAGCTAAGGATATTTTGGTTCAAATTTTATTTCTGCATTAAATATGAGCTATTTTTCAATTAATTTGCAAACACTGATATTTTTCAATTACCAATCTAAAAAATGGTTAGCTCAAGCTATTTGACAATGTGTTTTGGGTAAACTCACGGGCATTTGGGGGGTATGGGGGTCCTTATCAAGAGATTACATTTTAATACTCGAAATCGAGATTTATAATTAATAGAATGTAGAGATCTCAATCATCTCGCTACACCTATATACGTTACTACTAGTCCAACTTTGTTCCTTTCCCGAGTTCTTTCACCAATGACAAAAGTCTAGACTTCGATTGCTTGGTTGAGAGCTTTTTTTGGGGCAATCGTTGCTCATTTTCTTGCAAATTACGGTTAAGCTGTATTTTAATTAGGTTGCATGTAGGAGCAATCTATTTTAATTTTTTATTATTTTCTGAAAAAGAAAAAGTGTCCGAGGCAAAATCCAATTACTGAAGACAAGACCTAATGACACGTGGAAGTAGAGACAAAGGCCATTTAGACATTTATTGTAGGAATTAACAAGTTTTACATACATATACACTCAAGTACTTTCTTGCCATGTGCTATTAGCCAGAGATTTTATGAATAAGCTCTTTGCTCTTTTCTTCTGATTTCTTTAATTTTGTTTCTGACCCTGTCGTCTTTGGTGTCATGAAAGTGACTTAACATAACTGATACCAAACCTTGTCTCAAGTAAAGACAGCATTTATCTTTACTTCTTTATAGTGTAGTTTGTGATATACTTTTTCACTTTCCTAACTTTCTTATTGTTTCTCTATGTTACTTTGCCCAATAGACGACAACCTTCACCAAATGCAGTAGTTTCTACATGAAAGTGAGAATGAGTACCAAATAATCAAATTGCTAATGATATCCTATGTCTCAGTACCCAATTTCTGTGAGTAGTAACAGGGAGCCAGAGTGTCGGAAACGGGTTCGGCCGAATCGAATAGCTTTGGTTCGAACCTTGTATTTTTCTTAAAAATTTTGTTGAATATGTATAAATTATTAATCAAGAACCCAATAATTTTAAACGATTAGAATTATAAACTTAAAATCCTGGCTCCATCAATAGCTAGTGTTACTAAGAAGAAAGGTGAAAGGTGCGCTAATCCTCTTCTTTTTCATTGGTAAGAGCAAAAGGTATAAAGTTCACTCCACTATGAACCATTGGTTTGATAACCAATTAGAAACATTTTTATAGCTGTGATCTCTTTGCTTGAAAGGTGGAATAATGCTGAATTTATTTAACTCTTGTTGCTTAATCTAAAGAAAGTACCTTGCGTATTTGCCACTATACCACAATATCAGCAATAATTCGAGGGTCTCAAAAGTAGGAAATCTAATACATTAATATAGTAGTGATCACCAAAGATTTCTTGGAAAATGATAAAGAAAACATTTATTGACATATTTCTTTAACAATGCCTAATAAATTTCCATTGTCTATACATATATAGAAACTCTGCTTCTACCTCAATCATTTCACTTGAGTTAATTTCATATGTTAATATCTAGAGTAGATGACTCGCTACTAAAAAACTGAAAACCAGAAAATTAAAGGAGAGTGACAAAAAAAGATCGAAAGAGTTCAAACACTTTATATACGTTTCTTATCTCACAAATAAAAGATAAATATACTGTTTAAGTCCTAACAAAGGACTTTTAACCAAAGAGAAAAAAAACAGTAAATCACTGAGACTCTAAAGTTCATTGAATCGCTAACTCCTATATATTGAAAGAGTCTTGATAATACACCCATGACCAAAAGTAAAGAATTGAGACTAGAATGACAAAAACTATCTGATTACAAAGTTGGCCCTTTTTGCCATATCTTGAGGTTATTCCACTCTCTCCGGAAAGCAGAGAGATACAATAAGCAAAAATGACTTACAAGCCAAAGAAATATAATGTCACACAACTAAAATGCACTCTAACAAGTAAAAAATATAATCTATCTATTGGCTAATCCGTCTGCTATTTTCTGCTTCAGCATCCGTTGCTCCTTTAACAATTCATCCATTTTAAGTTGTCGTCGTCCTGAGTTTTCTGCCAAAGATGGATGGTTTTCTTGAACATACCATCCAAATGTTTGCAGGGAAAGTACTTCATATAATTTATATATCTGTGTAGACGAAATAAACAATTGCTGGCGATAAAACTCTTGCCAGTAGTGGGAAAGCTGCTGCTGCTGCTGCTGTTGCCGCTAAGAGGGGACTATAGTGCCAACATAGCCAAATCCGGCAATGGTAAAGGTAATGACTTGCAGGAACACATAGATAAAGTACACTCGCTTCCCATAAAGAACATCATATAAACCACAGAAGAAAAGGAACACTGCAAATCCCAATTCTTGTGGAAGAATCCTGTACAAATTACAACAGATTGACTGTTAAGATAGAGGCGGATTTAAAGGGAGCTATTGAAAATGTAAACATATAATAAGATCACATTTATTCTGAACCCCACTGTAACGAGATGATATATTACAACCATTTAGTAGTACTAAGGAGTGGAGTTTTCTCACCTGTCTCCAAATAGAGGTCCTCGTGCTTTCTTGGCTGGTTTAGACTTTTCTTTGTTCTTGAGAGTATCGCCTAGTTTCTCAGTCACAACCCATTCGTTAGCCCTCTTTGCCTCGAGCAAACCAATGAATGTAGCCTTGGTTCGGTGGAAAGCCATCACGTTCTCGAAGAGAATCCAATAGAACAGTAAATGAATTGACCTGCAAATCCCATGAGCATATTAGAACATTGTGGCAGAGTTAGGGGAGAAAAGGGATAACTTGTTAGTATATGATGTTAATAGTAGACCTTGGAGTTCCGACAGAGTTGAGAGTGGTGATGATACAAGGGATGTAAATGGCACCCCATAGTGGGACTTCAACTTCAGGAACCAAAAGTGTCAATGGAAGTACAACACAGAAGAAGAAAAATGTAACCATGTGAGCTATGATCTTTCGGACGAAAAAGAAGCTGTAGATAACATAAAACTTCTTCCATACATTCACTCTCTGCAAACAGAAGACAAAAAAAGATTGTTCTTATCTTAGTCATGTTCCTTTGTTTCATATTAACTGTAATATAAGACAGACAACTTACTGACCTTGTTCCTAACAATCTCCATCACCATTTTCCTGAACAAATTGGCAGGGCCACAAGACCACCGATGTTGCTGAAAACGGAAGGCTTTGAATGTACTGGGGAGTTCACTTTTTACCTAGAGTAAAAAACCAAAGAAAACACAAAGGAGTTTATTCAGATTATTCCCTCAAACTAGAAAGTTTTCAAGCATTGTGGTCCAGTGAGGAATTTTATCAAATACCTGGAGGTCACCAAGGTAAACAAACTTCCAGCCCTTAAGACTAGCTCTAACAGCAAGGTCCATATCCTCAACAGTTGTTCTGTCCTTCCATCCACCAGCTTCATTAATTGCTGCTATTCTCCATATCCCACCAGTCCCTGTAAAAATTGAATATTTTCTGGTTACACATTTGCCTAATGAACAAATGCATTACATAGATTGTCAAATTTAAGATACTTTAGGCTAGATTTTGATTAATGTTTTTATAACGATAGTCTCATGGCCACTTTTGCACACCTCAATTGTAACATATTTTCCTATAACTTTGATTTCAATTCATCAATAATTAGGCTACAGCCTTGATTGCTAGCTTGATTAGAGTTATCTAAAGCTATTCAAGAATATTCATATTAAAAAATTCCGACAGATACAGGTACTCTTGATTGATTTTCTTATTAAAACAAATAGAAATGAATTTTAGCTTCATATAGTTTTTAAAGAAAAAAAAAGGGTACAGTTTCCAATTAAAGTGGTCATAATTACTTGGCATTAAAACATGTGTAAGTACTGCTATGTTTCAATTAATAAAGGAGTCAGATATTAACTATAGATGGAAGTGAAGCATGTGGGTATCAGCTTGATTCTTGCTACAGCTGCAAATGAGTTTTAATTAATTTACCCAACTCACTTTTGTTATTAAATTCAGTGGGTAGAATAGTATTGCCAACTGGTGAAATAGCTTAAGGTAATTTTAAAAGCCAATAAAGTTAATAGTAGTAATTCTTTTTCATCTCACCATTGAAACCAAAGAATGCATGAGTAGATGAGCCCACTTCCTGCTCCACTGTAAAATGGTAATCTAGTGACATCTCTTGCATTCTCGTCAATAAACACTCATTTGAATTCACTGCAATAAACAAAAAATTAAACAATAAGCTCAGTCCTTTGTTACATAACTAAGCAGAGCATTAACAAAGTTATTCAGCTTCGACCGTCCACTATAATTTTAGTTATAACATAATTAATTAGGAAGTAGCGTATAAGACAGGTTCCACATGTCTAATTAAATTTGTTACTTTCGGCTCGAACGATATATATATACACATACACATATCCCAAAAGAAAATTAAGATGCATAAATAACAGGGAGAAAAAGAGAGGGCTGTAAACAGCTAAAAATAAAGTGTCGGTGAGAACAGTATAGTAAGGGAAATGAAAAGACACGTGGAACTGACACAGTGGGAGTCCATGAAGTGGACCCTGAGGCTCTGAGCAGAGCATAGTTGCACGTGGAGGCACTTTAAATGACGAATCTACCCCTCCGACTATCTCACCTCACTGTTGACCGTTTACGCAAGTAAAATCTGATTTCGTCCACGTTGTTAAACAAAATGACAAACCTACCCCGGTTTTCTAGCAATTCCTCGCCGCTAACTCCGGGAGGCTTCAACAAACGGACAGGATAATAACGTCATTACACCACCGGGGATTTCGCCACCGATAAGGATGCTTCATTAAACTAGTAGTATTTTCTTATTTCATTTTAGTATTTAAGTTTCTTAAATGCAAACACCTTAATTTTGGTGAACCTGCATATAATGCTGAATATGCCTATAAAGTCCTTCCTTCTATCCAAAATAAGTAACTTTTTTGGTTGTTTTCACACATTAAAAAAGTCACCTTTTAACATTAATTAACAATAAAATTGATCATATTAATTTTTACTATTTCTTCACATAAACACTCCTAATACATAGTTCAACATTATTTACTCGAAGGGCAATGTAGGAAACAAATAATTAATTCAGTCTTGAAATCTGAAAATATGACTTATTTTGGACCAAAAAAAATCAAAAATTCACTTATTGTGAACCGGAAGGAGTATTAGGAATCATGGGGTCCTACCTTGGTACTAGAAATCATCATTATATAAGTTAAAAAGGGTAGTCCGATATAATAAGTATCAAGCAATCACGCGGGATCAGGAGGGACCGTATTTTGGGGTATGATATAGGCAGATTAACCTGATATAAACATTAGTAACTAATTCTATGACTCAAACTCGCGACCTATATGTCACACATCGATAAATTGACCGTTGCTCCAAGACCCACTCATAATGTAAACTATGGAATATATATACAATTCCAGTATTAATTTCTATCATTACTAATTATATCCTAATCTTTTTTTTTTACCTCGACCATTACTAGCACAAATATCAAATATTTTGCTATTAAAAGCAAGTAAAATTGTATATGTGAGTTTGTTATGGTCTAAGCCCGTGATGTACGGTATGTCAATGGAGAAAGTTAGCTATAAACGTCATCCCAACTCCCGTGACTAATGGAAGCTTAATTGGACCCACAGAAAATATGCAGCAAATCTTTCCACGAAATATAGTAACAGTATAATTCAAACTTTTTTTTTTTACATTTAGCGTCTTAAAATACATATGCTTAAACGTGCACTACTTAAATTAGCAACAGTGATACTGTTCACTAGGACCACCGACACTTTCCTATAGCAACAACAATATGTAATTAATGAACAATCAATATCTCAAATTCAAGTTAGTCAACATCAGCTTAATCGCAATTATCATTAATTAAAAGATGGATTCAAGTCTTACCAAATCGCCATCGACCTTGAACGAGGGCGATTTCCGGGTTATGTACGAGAAACGGGATGGATCGACGGAGAAAATCCGGTTCGGGGCGGAAATCGGCGTCAAAAATAACGACGTACTCGCAATCTTTGACATAATTATGCTTTAATCCTTCTTTAAGAGCTCCAGCTTTGTAGCCACCACGGGACTCTCTAATTTGGTACGTTATATTTAGTCCTTTGCTTGCCCACCTTAAGCATTCTGTCTCAACCATATCCTATCATAATAATAAATATTTCATTATTAACTAAAAAGAAAATAAACCAATTAAATTAAAGCTAAATTAAAGGGAAATACCTGTCGGTTATTGTAGGTGAATAATGTGTCATAAAAGCTAGACATTCTCAATTAAAGCTAAATTTAATGCTTAAAACTTACAAAAGAGGGGCCAAAACTCAACAATTGTAAGAAATTAGAGGGTCGGGATTATAGGAAGAAGTGTAAACATTAAGTAAAGGTCAAAACTCCAGATCTTATATAAGGATTACATTACAAAGATCAAGGTACCAAAGTTGAAATCCAAGCATTTTCTTCTTAAAAAAGGCTGTGATTAAAAAATATTTATCGATAATTACGCTGTTAAATGTAGTACCATGTGCATTGTTGTTTGTAATTCGCAATGATTATGATGTAAATTGTTAACAAAAGAAAAGATGCTTACATAATTACATTGGAAATGCAGTTCTAAAGGGTTGTTTGGATTACCTTAATGATAGGATCAGTAGAATCATCAAGAACTTGAATCACGAGACGATCCGACGGCCAGGAAAGGTTACACGCAGCTCCAATAGAGATCTTATACACCTAAAACCAAACAAGCCATAAGGATTTCAACAACAAACAACTAAAAACACAAATTAAACAAATCTCTACGTATTTTTAAGCAAATCGAGAAATAATGATGAATTTAGTTACCTCTCTTTCATTAAACATGGGGATTTGAACAAGAACTTTAGGAAAATCAGCACTACCAATTTCCAAATCATCTTCAGCCATTGGTTCCCATTTATACCTTTTATCTGGTTTTTTCATGAAAAGCTTAACAATAATTATGACTATTCCCATATAAAGCCTCTCAATAAAAAGCATCAACTCCATTACTAAACAAATGTACACTGCTGCCCTCAACAATGGCACTAACAATGGCGCCTTTAACACTTCCCACATCATCCCTATTTGCCCTGCTATATCAGAAGCAGTCGCCTGAAAAGTTGATTCCGCCATTTTTTTTTAAATACAGAAAGAAAAAAAAATCGATAAACAGATTAAATTATACTGAAAATGTAATACTGCTCTGTTCGATTTATAAAACAGAGCAGTATTGTATCATTGTGGAGAAACAAAGAAGGAAAGGGAGAGGAGAAGTGGGAATAGTGTAGAGAGTGTGAGTGTGTAGTGAGTAATTGATAGAGAGAGAGTTGGGGGAGTTTTATAGTCAGTTTTTGGACTTAAATTTGGACTTTTCTATCTCAAAATAATCCCCTCTATATTTTTTCCTTTTTTATTTAATTTCTTTTAACAAGTGGATTTGCTATATATATTATTTTTTTAATTACTAAAAGAACCCAATGGAAAATAACAATTCAAGATCCAATTATGGCGCAATTGGATCACTGTTCTAAATTGAAGAAATAAAAAGGAAACTCTTTCACTATTCCAAGCTCCAATTATGGCGCAATTTAACTTTCTATTATTAGCAAATTGTATCAATTACAATTAGGTCAAGCTTAAGACAAGGCGATTATTACAATTAATTGCTGTATTTGAACATTTTTTACCGTTAAGTTCGTGATGATTATTTAAACGATAAGTTTTCGAGTAACTTTAAATTATATTTAAACGAGTTAATATATCCGTTATACTTGTCGTTTTATATTATTTTTCACTAGATTCCTGTGATACATCGAAATACAAAATTTTGATATGTTAAGATCATTACTTGATCCTGTACTTATTGTTTTACATAAATTTTCACTATATTCTCTATGATAATTCAAAACACGAAAATGTGATATGTTAGGATTATCACTTTATCTTACACTTAGAAAATTATAGTAATATATCTCATTTTTATTATGTTAAGATTATGACTTGATCTTACACTTGGTAAATTATAGTAATATATATCATTTTCACTTTTTTCCTCTTTCATTCTTGCAAATATATCAATGCCAATAAATCAAGAATCATTATAGTCACAGATCTTCATGATACAATTTGACAAGAATATTCTTAGATTGAGAAAAGCAACCCAATGCTCAATAACCAAATCTGGAATTCCATAATATAGATCTATGGCAACTGAGCTGTAGAGCTACCCTTATTGTACAGTATGTTTAATTGGTCAATTATTGCATATGCCCCATAGATGGCAGATCTTGATTTTTACACCTTGGCCTCAAAGAAAATAGTATAAAATAAGTATTGTTAAAAGCAAAAATTAAAAGAGAACACTTATTTTAGTCACATAAAGGTTGTAATAAGAAGTTGAGGGGTTGTCAAATTAGAGCAAGATTCATGTGAGAAACAAACAAACCAAATGATGGATTCTTACATTGACACGAAGGCAATGGAATATGATGTTAAGTTTTTCTGAAAAATTCCCCCGGTCGCTACTCCTCATGTGCGTACTGGGTTACATATTTACTATGCAATAACTTACAAGTCATACAAGAAATACAAACTGTACTATGTAAGTTCGTGCGACGAATTCTCATCATAAAAATTGTTGTTGAAGGAGAATCGATCTCAAATTTCCCACAAGAAAAACCACTCACCCAACCAACTCAATCTAACACTCTCGTGAGCATACGATGTTAAGTTATTTGGCCCTATCTTAGTTGTTTAGCCATCACAAACTTCTCCTTTGATTTTGGTGTGTGAGTATTTTCTTTGGGGTAGGGGGATCTTTGTGTCGGTTGACGGTGATGTAATTTTATTAGCTTAAATTTTGAGATGAAAGTAGCTGGAAAATAGTGTAACGTGAAGGTTACCAAATTTACCATTGGGTCTGATCTAGTCAACACTCTATTCATAGAAAATCACATTATCCCAAAACTTACCAAAACCTAAATGGTTTATTTACATGTATATTGGACTTAGAGTATTTTCCAATTTCTATTTTCGCCTATATGCATTCGTCATTGTTGATACGACTAGGAAACAAAACTATTTACATAAAATAAATGAATATAAAACGTTAGAGCCGTCAAAATGAGCTTGTCACGTGAGGTCAACCCAACCCATCTCGTTATTTGAGTAGTGTTGGATTAGAATTTTTTGAGCTCATTATAACTAGGGTTTATAAGTCAGTCTGGTGGCCCTTGAGGCTTAACCTAGGCTGGGCCGACCCGTAGGCCAAAAATTAATTAAATTTAAATTAATTAACTATTAAATATTTTTAAAAACCAAAAACTAAAAAAAACTATTAACTATAATCTCCACTTCCCAACCCTAGATTGCTCATTTACCCTTCCATATCAACTAGAATTTAGATTTTTGACATGTATGTATATGACAAAATTAGTTTTTCTTTTGCTTAATTAATAACGAACTCAAAAAGTTTTAGGTGGTCAATAATAATATTTTTTTCAAAAGAAAATATTTTTTAAACGGTCAATGATCAGTTTGGATTACTTTAAGGGTGGCAAGTTGGCCGGTCCGGGCCCGAGACCGGCCTGGACCGCGGTTCAAAGGGGCCGAACAAGCTAAGTGGGCCAGGACCGATAGGATCGGTATATATGGGCATGGGCCGGTTCTTGACTTTGGGACTGGTGGGATCAGGATCGGACCGGACCGTTCTCTTGGCGGGCCACGGTCCCAACGGTAAAAAATTTTTAAAAAAACTAACCGTTTGAAAAATTTTAAAAATAACCGTTGGGCTGTCAAAAATAGTTGTTGGCTATTTAGAGAATAGCCATTTAA
>ML340523.1:0-24152 GCA_005239505.1 Nicotiana paniculata
AGCCGCATAATGGACCTCAAACCTCCAACGCCAAAAGCTGAGCTCAGAATGCGATGAAATTTTCTGACCGCATATCAACAATGCGGACCGCACATCATGAATGCGGCAACGCACCTGGCAACTAGGGTTTGTATCTGCGACGGCTCCGTGAAGAATGCGAACCGCATTCCAGTTATGCGACAGGAATGCAGTCACATAGTTGACCTGGAAAGGGAAATTTTGTTCGTTTTTCACCTCGAGTTTTAGCCACTATTGTGGGTCATTCTTGTCTGGTTTTTGGGCTACAATACATTCATTGAATATTCTTCTGTTTTGGAAGCTTTAGAAGTGAAGATTCTTGTACTTTGTAAGCTTTATGACATTTATTACTCTCATCTTTTTGTCTTTAAGCATGAGTAGCTAGCTTTAAATACTAAGGTTGTGGACCCTAAATGGGTGTTATGTTATTTGGTATTTAATATTGTATATATATAATGATTGGTTATTTACTTCTCATTCTTCATTGATTGTTGGTGGTTGCAAACATTAACAAGTGCCATTAAATCCTTTCTTTACTTGGAACAGTGAGTTAGGATTGGTAGGACTAAATATCAAAGACTCACTGCTTTAAACCTTGTTTAATAGAATCACTTAGGAATAAGTGGGTTTTATTTGGCATAAAGTGATTGCTCTTCATTATAACTCTTTTATATTTGGAAAAATCATAAAGAAGAAATACTACCCAACTATTGGAAATATTGGGTAGTCATTTAGAAATCATTTGCATATCTAATGGGCCTTCCATTAGAAATATATCATATTAATACCTATTAGCATTANTAGCGTATCAGGTCATCCAAAACCCATTACGAACATACGCCCAAGTCAGAAATCATCATACGGAGCTACCGGAATTGTCGAAACTCGATTTCGAGGTCGCTTACTCAAAAATGTTTACCGAAGTGAAACTTGGCCTTAAAGGCCAACCTTAAGGAACCAAGTGTCCTATATCACTCTAAACACTTCTGAATCATGAACCACCCGTCCCCGTAAGTCATAAATCACAATAAGCCGCTATGGGAAGTTTCACTTAGGGGAACGGGGTCCAATAACGCAAAATGACCGGTCGGGTCGTGACATTCTCCACCTCTTAAACAAACATTCATCCTCGAACGGGTCTAGAATCAGGCCTAGAGTGCTGAATAAGTGTGGATATCTGCTCCACATGTCATCCTCAGACTCCCAGGTCGCCTCCTCGGCTGGTTGGCCCCTCCACTTGACCTGCACATCAGAAATTCTCTTAGACCTCAACTGGTGATCCTATCTATCAATAATAGCAACTGGCTCTTCCTCGTAACCCAACCTCTCATCCAACTGAATAGTGCAGAAATCAACCACGTGAGAGAAGTTGGCGTGGTACCTCCGGAGCATGGATACATGAAAGACCGGATGAACTCCTGACAAACTAGGAGTTAAAGCCAGCTCAGAAGCAACCTCCCCAACTCGCCTCAACACCTCGAAGGGACCTATAAACCTCGGGCTCAGCTTGCCCTTCTTTCGGAACCTCATAATACCCTTCATCGGCGAGACCTTCAACAGAACCTTATCTCCCTCCATAACTGATACATCGCGCTCCCTCTAGTCCGCGTAACTATTCTGTCTTGACTGTGCTGTATGGAGACTGTCCTGAATCATCTTCACTTTCTCCAAAGCATCTCTCACCAGGTCGGTGCCATATAACTTAGCCTCGCCAGGCTCAACCCACCCGATAGGAGAACGACATCGTCGACCATACAAAGCCTAAAATGGAGTCAGCTCGATGCTAGACTGATAACTATTATTGTAAGCAAACTCAGCCAAAGACAAGAACTGGTCCCATTGACCTCCGAAGTTAATCACACATGCCCTGAGCATGTCCTCCAATATTTGAACTGTACGCTTCGACTGACCATCAGTCTGAGGGTGAAATGTTATGCTAAGATCTATCAATGTACCCATCTCACTATGCAATGCTCTCCAGAAGTGTGAGGTGAACTGAGGTCCTCGATCTGATATAATGGACACCGGCACACCGTGCAACCAGACTATCTCCCGAATGTAGATCTGGGCCAACCTTTAAGAAGTATATGCAGTAGCCACTGGTATGAAATGCACCGATTTGGTCAATCCATCCACAATGACCCAAACCGCGTCAACTTTCCGCAAGGTCCGAGGCAACCCAACCACGAAGTCCATAGTGATGCGTTCCCACTTCCACTAAGGAATGGGCATCTGCAAAAGTAGGCATCCTGTCCTCTGGTGCTCATACTTAACCTGCTGGCAATTAAGACACCTAGCCATATACTCCACGATGTCCCTCTTCATCAGCCTCCACCAGTAATGCTGCTTCAAATCACGATACATCTTCGTAGCACCAGAATGAACATAATATCGAGAATTGTGTGCCTCCTCTATAATCCTTCCTCTCAAGCCATCGACATTAGGAACACATAAATGGCCCTAAAGTCTTCGAACAACATCCTCGCCAATAATAACCTCCTTGGCACCACCTTGAACCACTGTCTCCCGTAGCTCTGCCAAGTACGAATCATCAAATTGTCGAGTCTTAATCTCTCCCAATAACGAAGACTGAGCAACCACATGTGCTAAAACTCGGCGAGGCTCTGAAAGGTCTAACCTTACCAGGCGTTTAGCCAAGGACTGAATGTCCAAGGCTAGAGGTCTCTCCTCTGGTGCAATATAAGCCAAGCTACCCATACTCTCTGCCTTCCTTCTCAAGGCATCTGCTACCACATTTTCCTTTCCCAGATAATAAAGAATGGTTATATAATAATCCTTCAACAATTCAAGCCATCTGCGCTGCCTCAAATTAAGATCCCTCTGCTTGAACAAGTGTTGCAAGATGCAGTAGTCTGTATAGACCTCACAGGACAACCCATACAAGAAGTGCCTCCGAATCTTAAGAGCATGAACAATCACCACCAACACTAAATCGTGCACAGGGTAATTCTACTCATGAACCTTCAGCTGGCGCGAAGCATAAGCAATAATTCTCCCTTCCTTCATCAACATGCATACCAAACCAACAGGTGAAGCGTAGCAATACACTGTATACATCCCCAAACCGGAAGGCAATACCAGAACTGGTGCTGAGGTCAATACGGACTTGTTCGAGCTTTCAGAACATTCAAAACAAAGCTAAAACTAAAAATCACACCTCAAAACCCCTAAATATCAAACTTAAGAACATCAAGTTCTTGGATTTGCTAACAATGCGCCAAATCGACCTATACTACTCGGAATGACTCCAAATTTTGCAAGCAAGTCATAAATGACATAATGGAACTATTCTCGATCTCGGAATCCCGTTTGAACCTCGATTACACAAAAACACGTCCCAAACCATAATATGAACTTAAGGAAACTCTTATTTCGCTATTGGGCGCCAAAATGCTCCCAGTTCATCCAAAACCCATTCCTAACATACGCCAAAGTTTGAAACCAGCATATGAAGCTACCAGAACTGTCAAAACTCGATTCCGAGGTCGGTTACTCAAAATGTTGACTGAAGTTAAACTTGGCCTCAAAGGCCTTAAGGAGCCAAGTGTCCTATATCACTCTAAACACTTCCGAACCCCGAACCACCAATCCCCGCAAGTCATAAATCATAATAAGCCGCTATGGGAAGTTTCATTTAAGAGAGCGGGGTCCGATAACGCAAAATGACCGATTGGGTCGTTACATTTTTCTCTGTGGGATTTGACCCCGACTCATAGTTGAGTAAATGATAATGCATGCGAATTTGTCCATTTACTTTTTAGTAGTGGATTAGAACGTCATCATAGTGTTCTGTGGAAACTTGAATTTTTGTTCTTCACAATCGCGAAGAGGCGACTGCGTTTGCGAGGCTCTGAGGATTATTGTCTTCACGTTCGTGTTATGGTATATACGATCACGTATAAGGAATTTGATCATGTCACCAAGAACTTTCTCTCCGTGTTCGCAAGGTTGAGAGTGTGTTCGCAATGTTTTCTGGGGGTTGAGTGTCGCGTTCGCGACTGTGCTCACGCATTTGCGAAGCACGTTTTGGCAGCTGAAGGCTTTTTCTTTGCAATCGCAGTGGATGTTCCGTGATCGTGATGTATATTCTACTTGACAGAATATAATGTACTCAATTACAAAGGCTTTTGGTATTTTATCACTTGTTGGGTAAGAGAGCTCGGTTTTGGCCAATTTTGGAGGGCATTTTCATTCTTTGGATTGGGGTAACTATTCATTACCTGGATTTGATTATATATCGTTATTCTATATATTTTTTTATCATTAAATTAGTGGTTTGAGTTTGAGTAAATTGGGGATTTTCATAAAAATATTCTAAAGTGTAAAATGAGGGTTTGAAGGCCGATTTGATGTCGGAATTGGATAATTTTGTTATGGTTGGACTTGTATCGGAATGGGTATTCGAATTTTGTTTATTTTGTCAGGCTCCGAGTTGTGTCGAGGTTGTATTGTTTAGTTTACATTTTTGTTTTCATTAAATATTGAAGATCTATTATCTGGAATTGTCTCGTATGGTTTTTATTTATAATATTAGATTATTTTGGCTAGATTTGAGCCGTCCAGAGATTGTCACATACGAGATGGTTATTTAAGAGTTTTGATTTGGATTTTTTGAGGTAGGTATCTTCCTAGCTTTGTGGGGGGGGGGGGGGGGGNGGGACAATCCCTTAGGATTTGAGTCATTTGTGCTATTTTGTATCATGTGAAAGACGTGTACGGGAGATAACGAGTACGTACTCGGGCTTATATGTGGAAATTGACTGGTTTAGGCTTCTTTCATGTATTTATTTGGAATTGTTAGCACATGTTATATATTTTAATTGTCTTGTTTACTTTCACATGTTTTATTTGAATTTGTTACCTCTTTTATCATTATGTAACTTCCTTTTGTGCTAAGTTACACTTAATTGAAATTGTTATTACATGATATATTTTTGTTGGCGGGTTATTCGCATGCATTTTAACATAGTTTCTATTTTGTGACACCTCTTTCATTGTTAGCCTATTTCATATGCTAGAATCCGAAGTGTGCCATTTTATGGAAATGCCTTCATTATCGAGGATAGGATAGTGGAGGGCGCCGTAGATGGGGAGACACGGCCCATAAATATGCTTTCCATAGTAGGGATAAGGTCGTTACACCACATGGTGTCATTACAGGTATGGTTTCGATTTATTATAAAGGAGTACCATTCTTATTTCGATTTGATTCTGCTTATCAGGGTGAGTCCTCCTATCTTGCTTCATACATGGGTGAGTTTCGTGATTCTTGTACTCTGCTTATGTCTTTACCCATATTGGGAGATTCTGTAGTGGTAGCCCGTGTTTATCGTCTTGGTATGTTCACATTGAGAGCTATAAGGTTAGAATGAACTTTCTATTACTCATTACGGTAGTTTTTGATATGATATCTGGGTGGTTTGGTTACGATTTTTTATTTAGGTTCTTCACTAGTATGGGAAGTCTAATAAGTGTTGTGATTATATTTTGTGGAATTGAGTTAGTGGAAGTTTTCTATTAGTGTGATGTCTATTCTAGTTGTGAATCAGAGCTGAGGGTGAGACCCTCGCATTTTCATGATTGATATGCTTCAACCAGGCTATGTGTCACGGTGGAGTTATATTAGGACGATATCGTTGTGATTAGTTCATATGTTTTGATTCTCCCTTGTGGAATTGATTCGTAGTATGGTACTGATAGAAAGTTGTGTCTGTCGGGCTTGTTTGATTGTTCTCTTATGTATTCCTCTTTCAATATTCGGTCATATTCGTGTTGTGCTTTTTGAGGGTTAGTTTGTGAGGTGTGTGCCTAGGTGGCGTTGGGCGTGACTTATTGATTTGGCTGAGTGGTTATGACAACCACACATTTCTTGCATCGTTGTTAGCAATGTGTAGGTTTTAGGCAATGTTTTAGTTGATATGAGGTTATTTACCGATGTTGGATTTGATTATGGGTAGCATTATGATCAGGGATGTTGTTATGGGCATATGGGTGATGTATTACGTCAGATGGTTATACTTTGTGGGTGTGTGATTGATTTGTGCCAACTGGTTGAGGTTCGTATAGTGTGATTATGTAACGACCCGGTCGGTCATTTCGAGTGTTATAACCCCGTTTCCACCATTGCTGCTTCTTTTGTGATTTATTGCTGTATTATATCTATCAGGTTGGTTGGTTCTGGTCCAGAATGGTTTCAGAATGAATTGAGACTCTTAGTCTCTTAATTGGAAGCTTAAATTGCAAAAGTCGACCAGATGTCGACTTGTGTGTAAAAGACCTCAGATTTGAATTTTGATGTTTCGTTAGCTCCGTTAGGTGATTTTGGACTTAGGAGCGCATATGGAATGTGATTTGGAGGTTCGTAGCAGAATTAGGCTTGAATTGGCGAAAGTTGGAATTTTTGCAATTTCGGCCGACACTGGAAATTTAGATATCAGGGTCAGAATGAAATCCCCGAAGTTAGAGTAGGTTCATGGTGTCATTTTTGACTTGTGTGTAAAATTTGAGGTCATTCGGACGTGGTTTGAAACATTTCACCGTTGTTTGTAGAATTCAGAAATTTCAAAGTTCATTAGGCTTGAATCCATGTGTAATCTGTGTATTTGATGTTATTTGAGGTGGTTTGAGGATTCGACTAAGTTCGTATAGTGTATTGGGACTTGATGTTATGTTCATATAGTGTTTTGGGGCGGGTTGACCATTTCGGATTCTTTGTTCTACTTTAGTAGTTTTCTTGTGGATTGATCCATCTAGCCTATTTGAATGGTGTTGTACAGTTTGTGGCTAGATCGGGGCATTTGGTGACCGATTCGAGAGGCAAGGGCATTTCGGAGTAGGATTTCTTTTATGTTGAGGTAAGTAACTGTAAATATGGTCTAGAGGGTATGAGACCCCGATAATTTATATGATGTAAATATTTAGAGGTGACGCACATGATAGGTGACGGGCGTGTGAGCGTGCACCGTGAGGGATTGAGACTTGGTCCATCCCAGGAGACTGTAAAGTCGAATAGTTCATTATTATTACATGTTTCTCCTTGTTTGAGTAATTTACTACCTTTCATGTTATAAATCATGCTTCGGCTATGTACCTGCTTATTGTTGTTATACTCAGTCATAGCAATTCTTGCATATTTTTACCTAAGTCTCTGTTATTTCCTGCTGATACATAGTAGCATTTTGATTTGGGTTGATTCCCTTTTCTTACTGAGGAATGTGAGACTAGAGAGGTTCATGACTAGAGAGTCCGAGGGTAGCACGTGAGTTGTCTGTGCGGATCTTGATATGATATTATCACACGTGAGTTGTCCGTGCAGCACGTGAGTTGTCCGTGTAGATTATAGCGCTTGTGTTGTAGGAGCCCCTCCGGAGTCTGTACACCCCCAGTTAGCGCAAGTACCTATTGAGAGTGTGTATTAAGGGTGGAGAGCCGAGGGTATGAGCTGTGAGATGAGTTGGGTTAATGTTGCCTTGAGAGGCTGTACTTGTTCTTATTTATTGTTGCACTTTGTTACTATCTGTTGTTGTTGTGATGTTTCTGGAAGTTTCATATCATTTTACTTGAGCTCAAACTGATTTGACTTAAACTACCGAATTTGAAAGCATGTCCACTCTTTAGTGAAAACTTTTGAAATGAACTGTATTTTCATAGCTCGTCACAGCTTCTCAGTTCTTTATGTAATTATGTTACTTGCTGAGTTGGTTGTAATCATGCATGTGCAGATCCAGGTGTGTTTTATAACAAAGGCCAATGAGTTCGAACGCGATCGAGTACCGAAGATTACGAGGTAGTTGCTGGCATCCGTAGGACCTTGTCTCTCCTCCTATATTTCTTTCTATCCTCGATTGATACTTAGACACTTATTGTATTAGTCTGGTTATCTAGATGCTCATGACTTGGTGACACCCCGATGTTTGGGGTTAGCTTTCCCCATTATTATTTTAGTTTGAGTTCCATTTTGGTTTTTATGAAAAATTTCTGATATGAAAAATCTTTAAATTGCCTTTTTTATTGAATTATTGGAGTATTTTTTGAAAAGTTGTCTTGCCTAGTACGATCGATAGGCGCCATCATGATAGGTTAGGTTTTTGGGTCGTGACACGTTGGTATCAAAGCCTAGGTTACATAGGTCTCACGAGTCATGAGCAGGTTTAGTAGAGTCTTGTGGATCGGTACGGAGACGTCCGTACTTATGTTCGAGAGGCTGCAGAACCCTTAGGAAAACTCCACATTCTTGAATTCTTGTCGTGCGAATCTATTAATTTTTGTAACTAAACTTCTGTTGTTTCATTCTCTCATAAATGATGAGGACTCATACTACTGGGCAGGATGGACAGCCACCAGTACCACCAGCCAGGGCCGCGAGAGGTCGAGGTCCCGGTTGAGGCCGCGGTAGGGGCAGAGGTGCAGCCTGCACAACAGCTAGGGAAGCACCTGTAGATCCATAATCTGCCCCAGGTTAGGACCAAATCCCAGTTGTGGATGCACGAGCAGGACCAGCTCAGGCACCACATTTGACCATCGTAATTCCTGGCCTTCAGGAGGCTTTAGCACGGATTCTGACCGTGTGCATATGCCTTGCTCAGACGATCTTAGTTTCGACGGCCGCAACCACTTCTCAGGTCGGGGGAGGCATTCAAACTCCTGCCGCCTGCACACCTGAGCAGGCTATACAGGGACTCCAGACACTAGGGGCACCACCAGCCCATCCGGATGCAGCTGCTCAGGACTATGTGGGTCCTACTATGCCTGAGGATGAGCAGTGTAGATTGGAGAGGTTTGGGAGAGTCCATCCTCCATCTTTCAGTGGTGCAGAGGGAGACGATGCACAGGGGTTCTTGGACAAGTTTCAGAGGATACTCCGTACAACAGGTATTATGGAGACCAGTGGGGTCTAGTTCACTAATTTTCAATTCTCTGGGGCTGTATTCAGTTGGTGGGAGCTTACGAGAGGCGTAGGCCGGTAGGTGCAGCACCTCTTACCTAGCAGTAGTTCTCCGTACTCTTTCTAGAGAAGTTCGTGCCTAATTCCCACAGAGAGGAGCTGCGCATACAGTTTTAGCAGCTTCATCAGTGTGATATGTGTGTGACACAGTATGAGATGTGATTCTCGGAGTTGGCCCGTCATGCTATTTGGTTGGTTCCCACAGGCAAATAGAGGATCAAGAGGTTTATAGATGGCCTCACTTTTCAGCTGCGATTGCTTATGACCGGAGAGAGAGTGTCTAGTGATATTTTTGATGAGGTTGTCGACATCGCCCGTCAGATTGAGTGTTACACCCCATATTATCGTATGTGAGAGTACGTCGTAAGTCAATTGATTTAAGCTCAGAAATGAGATCGTCTTTGAAAGTACATAAACTAAGTTAATCATGTTACCTTGGAGGTTACAAATTTTTAAGATCATGAATAACGAGTACTGAGAGGGTTGGAAATCTTAGAAGCTAAAGTAATTGAAAAAAATAAGTTTCGTCGAAAGTCGACAAGTTTGAAATGTTATAACATGTACTTTAGGGTGAGAATATGGTTCTTAACATGATAAGGAGGTTATGCTATGAGTTATTTTTTCCGTATGATATTCGTGTGCTTCGTTTTGAAGTCAAGCAAGTTGTGGAACAAAAGTTGGCAAAGGTCTTCACAAGTTACATTCATAATTTGCTGAAATTTAGGTAAAATGTAACTGAGCCTTTCTCCAAATATACTTGGAGTTATTGGATGATATACCTACAAAATTTAAGATATATGAGTCTAGTTTCCAACTCATTAAACAGTTTTTCTATACGATGTTGTAGTAGAGAGATACATTGATATATATAAGACGTGTCAACAGCATTTTAACTCATCATTTTTCAGTATCTTAATACCCCATACACCTAAAACCACTCTCTCCATGTTCTCTCACGATCCAAGACCCAAACAAAGGGTAAACAACACAAATAAAGTGTCAGGAATCCTGTCGTGCTAGTAAGTTTCTTGTTCTTCTTGTTGTTGCTGATTTTTGGGTGGTTCCAGCCCGTGTGGGAGGTTATTTTAAGTGGTTTAATTTCTGTAAAATAGTCTCCCAATGTTTACACATCAACCCTAGGTTATTTCAAGTCTTGCAAATGGATTACACCATATTTCAACATCAAAAGTTAGTTCTAGTGAAGAATAACACCTCTTTGAGGTTGTGTTATCAGTGAGGATAGTTGTGGGATGTGTTTTTCTGAAATTTAAAGTTTTTTCTACTGGCTTAGGTAAGTATAACAGCCTACTACTTGTTCTTAAGGTTACGTGTATGTTGGTTAAGTTGTTGGGATATAAACTACAAGATAATACTTGGAATAGCTTATGTCACTTCTATGGTGTTGTATTGCAATTGAGGGCCGTTGTAAGCTGAATATAACTTGGATTTCAACTTGAAGATACTGTAGGAGGTATGTGTATTGTGTTCCTCCAGGTGCCTAAGGTTATCTTGATGTTTATTAAGTTAAAAGGATGGACTAGACATGAACTAGTGAATAAAGCTACTAATTAAAGAAATATGGAGTTGTGGATTATTTCCTTTGTTAAAAAAATATGGTATAAGGATGGAATAATTGATGAATTACTTAATTATCATATTAATGATGTTGTTAAATTAATGTAAGATGTCTATAAGGGGTGATATGGATTATATGGATTCCAATCGAGCTTGCCGCTCAAAATGATTGTTGAACTAATCGGAGAGCTTTTTGTGCATTATATTTTTGTTGTTTGGGTTGTTTCGTGACTTTTGGTAACATATGGGATTTAGTCAAAACAGGGAAGGTTCTGTCAATTTTCTTGTAAAATATTGATTTTGAAATATGAGAGTTACAATGATTATATGATGATGACGAAGTCGTGTTACTTATTGTAGACGTAAGAAGATCATATTGAGCTTGGTTGATGATTGGAAAGAAGATTGAAAAGGTATATTAAGGCACTTCCTTCTTTCTTTTGGCAAACAATACGCTATTTCATAACGAATCTACTCCTAGAGCCTAAGATTTTCCATGTTGTTCTTTCCTTATAAAGTTATTCTAAGAAAGTATGTATGATCCTTGAATCCTAGTGAAGTTCATATTGATGCTATGATGTCCATAATGTTAATGTGTGCAACGACCTTACGTCACTCCAGAAGGCTGAGAATGTGCTTCCATGAGTCCAACATGCATTATATATATATATATACTCTACCGTGTCGCACTATAGTCGGCCGGGTACGACACCTATTGTGCAACCACAAATCAGTTGGGTTTTTCGAGCTCCATGTGGTAGGGTACGATTCTACCGATCCTTATGATGGCCGGGTACATTTTTACCTAGTCCTCTTCGAGGCCGGGTACGATATGATGATTATGATGCCCGTAGAGGCATATGTTTTCAAAAGTTTATGTATATATATATATCATGCATTTCATGTCAGTAGCCCTCAGAGGCGCTCATATGCTACAGGTTGTATCTCCTCTATCTCACTTTACATTACTATTCTTATTTATGCTTTTCTGCCTTACATACTCGATACTTTATTCGTACTGACATCCATTTTGCCTGGGGACACCGTGTTTCATAGTCGGAGGTTTCGATAGACAGGTTGACAGTCCTCCTAGTAGACTATCAGCTCAGCGGAAGATATAACTGCACTCCACTTGCTATGGAGTTTCCTATTTGGTCAGTATAATTAGGCATGTATTGACTTGTATGGAGGGGCCCTATCCCGACCTATATGACGTTTATGTACTCTTAAAGGCTTGTAGACAAATGTCATGTATATGGATACTTGTATGGTCTTGTCGGCCTATGTTTTGAGTACAAATGATCATGTTGGCCTTATAGGCCTGCATGTCACATGTATAAGTTTCTATATCATATTGGGTCATCTTATGTCTAGTATGCACTTATATTTTATTCTGGTTATCTCATGAAGACCCTTTTGGCCTATTTACCCATAATGGTACAATAAGAAAGATATATTACATTGGTCCTCGGTTGAGTAAGGCAACGAGTGCTCGTCGTGGCCCTCTGGTTTGGGTCATGACATTGAGATGGTTCGCAGTCAGGAGCAGGTTGAGAAGGAGGCCAAGAGGCATTGTATACTGGGTGGATTTGGCGGTGTTCCTTCTGAGGGTTAGTTCCATCACGGTAGGGGTCGCCCATTCATACATGATCAGACGGCTCGCGCAGTTCACCGTGCTACATCATCTGGACACGGGTCACACATTCATTAGATGGGCCAGACATTATTTAGTGCACTACTAGCGCAGAGTTCTCACCATGCCTCGTCATCTCAGGTTTCCACGGGTAGTTTCTATGGGCATCCGGAGCAGCAGTTCCGTCAAAGGAGGGGTTATTTCGAGTGTGGAGATTTTGGTCACATCAAGAGAGATTGACCTAGGTTATTTAGTGGGGCTCCATAGCAGAGTACTTGGACGATGGCATCAGCACCAGTTCCTCCACCACCCGCCCTGCCAAGTAGGGGTGGAGCTTAGTCAGCTAGGGGTCGCCCGAGAGTAGGAGGCATCTCAGGGGATGGCCAGGCCCGTTTCTATGCCCTCCTGGCCATATCAGATGCCATTGCTTCAGATGTTGTGATTACAAGTATTATCTCAGTTTTCCACAGAGATGCCTTTGTATTCTTTGACCCTGGTTCCACTTGTTCATATGTTTCCTTGTATTTCGCTTATTTTTTGGATATGCCCTATGAATCTTTAGTTTCATTTGTTCATGTATCTACTCCTGTGGGTGATACTACTATTATGGACCACGTATATGAGTGATGTGTGGTGAGTATTGGGGTTTTGGAGACCAGAGTGAATCTTTTGCTGCTCAGTATAGTTGATTTTTATGTGATATCTGGTAAGTATTGGTTGTCTCCATGTCACACTCTTCTAGATTGTCATGCTAAGACCGTGACGTTGGCGATGTCGGAGCTGTCGATGGTTAAATGGAGCGGTTCAATAGACTACTTTCATAGTAGAGTGAATTCACACTTGAAGGCTCAGCGGATGGTTGAGAAATGTTGTCTATCATATTTGGCTTTTGTGAGGGATGTTAGTACAAAGGCTCCTGTTATTGATTATATTTTGGTGGTGCATGATTTTTCGGATGTGTTTCCCGCAGACCTGCCGGGCATGCTTCCTGATATGGATATTGACATTGGTATTGATTTGGTGCCGGCACTCAACAAATTTCTATTCCACCGCATCATATGCAACCGGTGGAGTTGAAAGAACAACTTCAGTAACTCCTTGATAAGGGGTTTATTCGGCTTAGTGTGTCACTTGGGGTGCACCGATTCTATTTGTGAAGAAGAAGCATGTCCACTGTTTATAAGTAGTTGAACAAGGTCATAGTCAAGAACAAGTATCCTTTGCCACGTATTGGTGATCTATTCGACCAGCTTTAGGGAGCAAAGGTGTTCTCGAAGATTGATTTGAGTTTAGGGTATCACCAGCTGATGATTCGGGATCTGGATAGACAGCTTTCAAGACGCGATATGGCCATTATGAGTTCTTTGTGATGTCTTTGGGGCTGACGAATGCCCCAGCAGTGTCATGCATTTGACGAACAGTGTGTTTCAGCCTTATTTGGACCCATTGGTTTATTGTATTCATTGATGACGTCCTTGTGTACTATCATAGCCAGGAGGAGCATGCCCAACACTTGAGGATTGTGTTACAGAGATTGAGGGAGGAAAAACTTTATGCAAAGTTCTCCAAGTGTGAATTTTGGCTCAGCTTAGTGACATTCTAGGGGCACGTGGTGTCCAGTAAGGGGTTTTCAGATGGATCCAATGATGATAGAGGCAGTGCAGAGTTGGCCCAGACTGTCCTCAACCACGGAGATTAGGAGCTTTCTTGGTTTGGCTGGCTACTACCCTCATTTTGTGGAGGGTTTCTATGCGAACCGCATAGCAAGAATGCGATCACATCCCTGACCGCATTTCTACTTCAGGGTTGTTAAAATTCTAATTTTATACCCGACCCCTAGTTCATTAAAACACTTAGCTCTTTCATTTTAAGCTTATTTTATGATAAATTAGAGAGAGGAGAGAGTGGGTTCTAGAGAGAGAGAGTTCCAACTTCATCAAAATTGTTCCTCCATCACTACTCAGGCCTGGAATTGATCAAGCAGGACACCATTTTCTTCACTACAAGAGGTAAGCTTGTAGTTTCTAGATTCTTCACCTCATCAACCGTAATTTCTAGATTTTGTTAAAATGAAACAAGGTTAGGTAAGTTCATGAAGATGGGGCTAGGAGTCTTGCTTTCATGTAACCAACTAGTCATAATCTAGTAAAATGAAATGTGTTAGAGTAATCTTTCACTAAAAAGAGGCCATTTAATCTAAAGGAACACCCAGTGTTTGATAGAAGGCTCAAGTGAGTTCAAGACATGATCATTATTCATAATTCTAAGTTAAATTATGATACATTGTGAACTAGATTGAAGGTGCTAGAAGGTCCGGTGAATTGTGGTAGAAAATTTAAGGGGAATTTCGATTCAAGGTATGCATGGCTAACTTTAATCTTTGTAGAGTCATCTTGTTGGTGTCCGAGCACATGGTATGAAATTCTTTCTTGAGCATATGTGAATTGATCGTCCTGCTGTGTCGAGGTGTAAGATTTCATTCTTTGATTTTTCTTAGTCGATTATCATGCTAATTGCGATTGTGAAGGGTGATTCTTTGTGCTTATCCTATCATGTGTAAGGTTTATTAAATGTACGAATATGTCAATATGGCAGTATGTGCTACTAAATGAAAGAATTTTAATGTACTCTAATGTGGGAAGGTATCTAATTGCTAAGGGGCGAGTATGGCAAATATTTAAAAGAAATTGTGGATTGATTTAATTGAGTTAAATAATGATGGCAACACCATATGTGAATTACTTTTTGGTAAGGATTATTGTGCCTTGACTTCATATAATTGTTGGTTATTGTTGCTATGAAATGTGAACGTACGGTGGGATCGATTGCGCGCCGCAACAGATGAATAATTGAAATGAGTAACTGTGGAATATTCATTGGTAACTTTTTGTATAGATGTGTGGTACTTGTGTGGTTACCCTGACTGTCTTCCAGTTCTGTACTGTTTGATTCTACTTGGAATAAACTTTGTTCATACATACTAGTACTATTCAACGGTACTAACGTCCCTTTTGTCGGGGGCGCTACATCTTTTATATGGATGTAGGTGGTTCCACAGCAGCAGATCCGGTGAGCCCCACTTCCTCTCGGGACCATGTGTAGTCTATATCATTCTCTTTTGCTTATGTTGTAAAAGGTATAGCCGGGGCCTTGTTGCCGGCAAGTACGTATACTCTTCTCCGTACCTTTTGAGACACTATGTGGGTTGTATATATATTTGGGTAGTAGTTGTAACTATTCGTAACCGTGGTTCCGTGTTGGAAATGTTGTTCTTAGTTGTATATTTGGGATTATCAAATGATGATGCTTTAAAAGAGGTTAGTGGACTTATGTTGTAAATTCATACTTTGATTCCATTTGCTATTTAATTTATAAATTTGTATATTATATAAACACGGGTTGATGCATTGGGTAGGAAAGGCAATCCAGGTCCGCTTGCCCGGGATCATCCGGTTAGGCACCGGTCTCGTCCCTCGGTTTTGGGGCGTGACAACAGTGCAATTGTTGACTAGCTTGGTAGCTGCTCAGGCTCAGAAGTAGAATACCGGTGCTGTTGATAAACCAGATAGTACGAGAGTTTGTGATTTTATTAATCTAGACCCTCTAGTGTTTACCGGATCACACCCCAAGGAGGACCCGCAGACTTTTATTGACAAGATTCATCGTACACTGCGGGTTATGCATGCTACAAATACAGAGGTAGTAGAGTTGTCTTCTGATCGGTTACGGGATTTAGCGGTTTTCTGGTATGATAGTTGGGAGAGATCCAGGGGTCTGAACGCCCCTCCAGCTGTGTGGAAGGAATTTTGTGAGGCCTTTCTTCGTCACTATTTGCCAGTTGAGATACGACGAGCTAGATCTGATAAGTTCTTGAGCCTTAGACAAGGTAATATGAGTGTGCGAGAGTATAATATGCAGTTTGATTCTTTAGCAAGGTATGCTCCCCATATGGTGGCCGAGATGAGTGATAGGGTGCATATGTTCGTGAACGGGTTGGGACCACATCTGATAAATGAGTGCACGACAGCCTCCTTGGTGGAGGGCATGGATATTTATCGTATTCAAGCTTATGCCCAGACCCTAGAGGATCGTAAACACCAGCAAAGGGCAGATAGGGAGCAGGATAGGGGCCAACATAAGCGGGCAAGATTTGTAGGGTATTCTCATGACTTCAGAGGTAGTGTTAGGCCCCAGTCTTCGAGGAGTTCAGCGCTACCTGTAGCTAGTGCTCCTCAACAATTTTAGAGGCTTCGGTATCGATTTACCTATTCTGGTCCAGGTCAGAGTTCACGGGCATCAGGATCACAATATCATAGGGATACTAGTCAGAAGAGACACCCAACACCCCGTTGGGATCAGTGCGGCAAGGCCCACTTTGGACTGTGCCATCTAGGTTCTGATGCATGCTATTCTTGCGGACAACCTGGCCATATGATGCGGGATTGTCCTAACAGAGAAGGTGGTGGTATGGCTCAGCAAAATGGATCTGTGTCTGTTCTTCCTCATCAGTTCGACCTCCAGCATGAAATTTTCAGCAGTCGACAAGTCGTGGTAGAGGTAGAGGTAGAGGTGTAGTGCCGAGTTCGAGTGGTGCTCAAAATCGAACCTATGCTCTAGTAGGTCGACAGGAACTTGAGTTGTCGCAGGATGTTGTTACAGGTATATTGTCTATGTTTTCTTACAATCTATATGCGTTGATTGATCCGGGATCTACATTATCATATGTTACACCCTTTGTGGCTAATAAGTTTGGCATTGAACCTGAATTGATAAGTAAACCACTTGCGGTATCTACTCCTATAGGAGATTCTGTGATTGCTAGAAGGTAGAGGTTGCACAGTGATGATTTGTAGTCGTCAAACCTCGGCGAATTTATTTGATTTAGAAATGGTTAATTTTGATGTGATAATGCGAATGGACTGGTTAGCCTCATGCTATACAAATGTTGATTGTCGTACGAAGATAGTTAGGTTTTAATTTCTTGATGAACCCTTCATCGAGTGGAAAGGGAACATTGCTACGCCAAAAGGTAGGTTTATTTCCTATCTTAAGGCAAGGAAGATGATCTAAAATGGTTAAATTTATTATCTCGTTCGCATTAGGGATGCGGAGGCAAAGCCGCCTACTCTACAATCCATCCCCATGGTCAATGAACTTCCAGATGTTTTCCCAGATGAACTCCCATGACTTCCTCTTGAAAGGGAGATTGAGTTTAGCATTGATGTGTTGACTGACACTCAACCCATATCTATTCCTCCATACAGGATGGCCAGGCAGAGTTGCAAGAATTGAAGGCGCAGTTGAAGGACTTGCTGGAATTGAAGGCGTAGTTGCAAGACGGGTCGTTAAGGATGTGTATTTATTATCGACAGTTGAATAAGTTTACTATAAATAACAAGTACCCACTTGCAAGGATTGACGACCTGTTTGACTAACTCCAGGGTGCCAAGTATTTCTCCAAGATTGACTTACGTTCAGGGTATCATCAGGTGAGGGTAAAGGAAAAGGATATTCCAAAGACGGCCTTCCAGACAAGATATGGGCACTTTGAGTTCTTGGTGATGTCGTTCGGGCTAACAAATTCCCCAGTAGCTTTTATGGATCTCATGAATACTGTATTCAGGCCCTATCTTGATGCGTTCATGATTGTATTCATTGATGACATTTTGGTGTATTCTCGTTCTGAGGCGGAACATGCGGGCCACTTGCGGATAGTATTACATACGCTTCAGGATTGTAAGTTATATGCTAAGCTCTCCAAATGTGAATTCTGGCTGAACTCAGTAGCATTTTGGCCATGTGATTTCTGATGAGGGTATTAGTGTCGGCACTCAAAAGATCGATGCAGTAAAGAATTGGCTGAGACCTACAACACCATCAGAAGTCCGCAACTTCCTCGGCCTAGCAGGATATTATAGGAGATTTGCAGAAGGGTTTTCCTCTATATCAACACCATTGACTAAGCTAACACAGAAAGCTACTAAGTTCCAGTGGACTGACGCTTGTGAATGAAATTTTCAGGAGTTAAAGAATCGATTGATATCTGCGCTAGTGCTCACTCTCCCAGAAGGAACAAAAGGTTATGTGGTATATTGTGATGCCTCGGGTATATGTTTGGGTGCGTACTGATGCAACATGGAAAGGTGATTGCTTATGCATCAAGACAATTGAAGAAGCATGAAAAAGAATTACCGACCCATGATTTGGAATTGGCTGCAGTAATATATGCTTTGAAGATATGGCGGTACTACTTATACGGCGTCCATGTTGACATCTACACAGATCACAAGAGTTTGCATACATCTTTAAGCAGAAGGAGTTGAATTTGAGGCAGCGTAGGTGGCTTGAATTACTGAAAGATTACGATGTCGAGATATTATACCATCCCGGTAAAGCCAATGTTGTGGCAGACGCTCTCAGTCGTAAGTCAATGGGAAGCTTAGTACACATTGAGGCAAATAGATAAGGGTTGACTAAAGAGCTTCATCAGCTAGCCAATATGCGAATTAGATTGTTAGACTCTGATGACGGAAGGGTTACTGTACAGAATACATCAGAATCATCTTTGGTAGCCGAGGTAAAAGCATGGCAATATGAAGATCCTACCTTAGTGCGATTGAGAGAGAGCATTCAACAGTGTAAAGTTATGGATTTTAAGATCAGAGCAAATGGGGCACTAAGATACTAGGGCCGGTTATGTGTGCCTGATGTGGCAGGGTTGAGAGAGAAGATTTTATTGACATTCATCAATCCCGATATTCCATCGATCCCGGCTCGACAAAGATGTATCATGATGTTAAGGAGCAATATTGGTGGGATAACATGAAAAAGTCTATTGCAGAATTTGTAGCCCAGTGTCCTAATTGTCAACAAGTACAAATCGAACATCAGAAACCCAGTGGATTGCTTCAGAATATAGAGATTCCGACCTGGAAATGGGAGGTGATTAATATGGACTTAATTATTGGATTACCTCGCTCTTATAATAAATTTTAATCCATATGGGTGATAATTGATCGACTTACAAAATGTGCTCATTTTATCCAGTTAAGACAACTTACACAGCTGAAGATTATGCGAAGTTGTATATCAAGGAGATTGTTAGGCTTCATGGTGTGTCGGTATCTATTATATCAGAATGAGGAGCGCAATTTGCAGTTAACTTTTAGAGGTATTTTCAGAAAGGTTTAGGCACACAAGTGAATCTCAGCACTGTATTCCATCCACAAACTAACGGACAGGCTAAACGTACCATTCAGACACTTGAAGATATACTACGAGCATGTGTTCTGGATTTCAAGGGGAATTGGGATGACAATCTTCCACTCATAGAATTTGCCTACAATAATAGCTACCATTCTAGTATTAAAATGGCCCCGTACGAGGCATTATACGAGAGGAGATGTAGATCACCACTTGGATGGTTCGTAGTATGTGAAACAGAACTATATGGGCCAGATTTGATTCACCAAGCCATTGAGAAGGTGAAACTGATACAAGAGCAGCTGAGGATGGCGCAAAGCAGGCAAAAGTTTTATTTCTATGTCCGACGTCATGATCTGGAGTTTGAGGTTGGTGATCGGGTTTTCCAAAGGATCTCGCCGATGAAGGGTGTTATGCATTTTGGGATGAAGGGTAAGCTGAGTCCGTGGCATATCGTTCCATACAAAATTCTTCGACGAATTGGACAGGTTGCTTATGAGTTAGAATTTTCCTTTGAATTTGAATTTTTCCACCCGGTATTCCATGTATATATGTTGACGAAATGTATTGGAGACCCTTCTCGGGTCGTCCTTATCAAAGATGTACAAGTTACAGAGGATCTATCATATGAAGAACTGCCAGTGTCTATATTAGATCGACAAGTCCGCAAGCTGAGAACAAAGGATGTAGCTTCCGTCAAAGTATTGTGGAGGAACAAGAACAGGGAAGAAATTACATGGGAAGCAGAAGAGGAGATGGCGTCTAAATACCCTTACTTGTTCCAGATTCAAGATAACGAGGATGTCAGGGGGACGCAGGACGCATTAGAAGGTGAAATGGCTCTATGAGGTACGTATTAGCTTGAGGGTACTCTTCCTTAATACAAAACAACGATATACAAATAATGTACATATCCATAATTCTTGGTATAGCCTTGTGAGACTATACGTTGGGTTTAACTGCTTGCAAGTTTGGCTAGTATCCATTTTATTGGGGAAACTCGGCCGGAAATTTCTGTTGGAATCCACGATGAGTTAGGCTCCCTATAAACCCTTACATTCGAGGACGAATGTTCCTAAGGGGGGGGGAGGGTGTTACAACCCATATTCACGTACGTTGGTTCATGCCATGAGTTAGTCGATGTAAATTTGAGAAGATATTATCTTCGAGACGATTAGAAGTTAATCTTATTGGTCTTAAATGATACAAGAGTGTATAAGGGTGATTAACAAGTATTAGAAGTTAAACGAATCAAGGATGTTGTAACCCGTATTTTTGGATAAACCTATGGGTTATTAATATTCTCAAGAGGTTGTATTTTAAGGCATTTTAATCATATAATATCCGTCATAAATCTTGAAATCAAACGAGTTATGAAACAAAAGTAAAAAAAAAGTGTTCCAACTTATGTTCATAATTTTATTTAATATATAGGTCAAGTATGACTAAGCTTTTATCCCAATTTACTTGGAATTACAGGGTGATCTACCCACCAAATTGAATATCTATGAATCTAGTTTCCAAATCATTAAACCGTTTATCAATACGACATCTGAGTAGATAGACATAGGCATTGTTGCGAGACTGCACAGGCTGCTAGGTGACAAGTAGGTGTCACCTACTTGGTTAAATGAGAGCCCAAAAATAGGCTATTTCGAGTGGTCCAAAGATCCCATTTAAAGTCTTATCTCCTGCAATATAACCCTCATTGTATATCACAAATAACCAGACCTAAACCCCTGCAAGCTTCCTCCCAAAAATTATCTACAAACCCTAGTTGATTTTCTCTCTCTTTGAAGTTCTAATTGGGGGTAAAACCTAGAGTTTGAAGAACAAACATAAGGGTTGAGTTATCCAAAAAGTAAGGTAAATTTACTTCTCTCTTTCATCCATTTTTCTGCTATAAATTAATGGAAATTCGTTCTATACTTTTAAGAACTCACGGGACGGTGATCGGAAGTTGTGAGTTCGAGTTATTCAATTGTAGCGGACTGTTTTGTGGACTGTTTTGCGTTGCTGTTGGGCTGCGTGTTTTACTACTGTTTTGTGGAGTTTTGGAAGAGGAAGGGTGTGTAGAAAAACCATATAGATGTAGGGTGGTGGTCTGTCATTCGTTGTAACATTTCCGGGTCGTTTGTCACTACTATAGTGGTCGTCTTATGTATGAAGTGATTAGGTTGTGTGGACTATTTTGGGAGGCTCAATATGATTATGTTTGGGATGTTTGGTGATTGTTTTGACTTGTGTGAAGTCACATATAAATATAGGGGAGGTGCTGTCCGTTTCATCGTAAAATATGTTATGGTCGATAAATAATAGTTACGATGCTTAAACGATAACGATAGTATCGTTAGTCTTATTGTAGATTATGGAGCCGTGACATTTTCATAGATTGAGGTTGGGCAGTATATATACACGGTATGTGAGGCTATCCCTTTCCTTCTTTTGCACGACTCTGATTTTACATAATGCAATGAACGAGCTTCCAAAGATATTCTACTCTTAGAAGCTAGCAGTACTTACATTGTTTCCCTTCTTATGGAACAATTGATGTTGAGGTTGCTTCTCTTATTCTTATGTTATCAATTTTGTTGGTACTTCCGTATTCTTATATGATTCTTGATGAAGAGTTAGTCCTAATAACGTGTACGGAGAATATCGACCTTACGCCACCCCGAAAGGTTCAGAATATGATTCCAATGAGTCCTACATGCATTATATATATATATATATATATATATAATGCATGTAGGACTCATTGGAATCATATTCTNAACTGATCAGTGGTTGCACAATAGATGCCATACCCGGCCGACTATAGCACGACTCGGTAGAGTAAATTAGATATATATATATATATATATATCTAATTTACTCTACCGAGTCGTGCTATAGTCGGCCGGGTATGGCATCTATTGTGCAACCACTGATCAGTTGGGTTTTACCGAGCTCCAAGTGGCCGGGTACGTTTTACCGAGCCTATTAGGGCCGGGTACGATATGATGATGATGTTGCCCACAGAGGTGTATGTTTTAAAAGTTTATGTATATATATGTATGTATCACACATTTCATGTCAATAGCCCTCAGAGGTACCCAAATGTTAGAGGTTGTATATACTCTATCCCTGTTTACATTACTGTTCTTACTTATGCTTTCCTGCTTTACATAGTCAGTACCTTATTCGTACTGACGTCCTTTTTATTTGTGGATGCTGCATGTCGTGCTACAGGTCCTGGTAGACAGGTAGACACAGCTCCCCCACTACACTAGGCTTCCCAGTTCAGCGGTTATTGGCAAGATCCTTTCTCCGGACATTCCGTGGTCTTGGTATGCACCTTTGTTATTAGATATTATGGGTATATCGGGGCGTTGTTCCGGAAATGTTGTATCACTTATGCTCCTTTAGAGGCTCATAGACAGGTGTCGACTCATGTATAGTTGGTATGCCTTGTTGGCTAATTTTTGTTGTATAGTCTTTCATGGCAGCGTTGTAACTCGTACCCTATATGTAGTTTCTTAGTAGTCTTGTCATGCCATGTGATGTAGGTTCATGCCATTATCTTTTATTGTTTATTGTTGATGATCTATATCTACCATTTATATTGATCTCGTCGGCCCTTAAAGATAATAAAGAAGGTTAGATAAAATATATCTTATTGCTCGGCAAGTATGGCCCGGGTGCTAGTCATGATCCTCCAGTTTGGATCGTGATATATGTGTCATTTTCTTATATAGTAGATAATAGTTTATAGAGTTTAGCTTATACACGGAAGATTAAATCATCGGTTCTTATAAGTATAAAGTTTGAGTTCACAATCTAATGATAGAATTGGACAAACCACCAGGAATGACTGTAGCACAAAAATACTAAGGAAAATCATAAGTAGGTATACACTCTTGGGATAGTTTCGGTAACACGATCCCTGCAGAGTTTAATACAAAATTAGATAGTTACAACAAAGCACTACTGGACAAAATTGCATCAGAAATAACTTGGCAAGATTCTTTAACAAACCCTTATTTGGTGAAGACTTTTAATAGTCATGTAAAAGAATACCTGAGAAAGTTGTAGATGCATGGTTATGAGTATAAGTGGGAGATTGTTTGGGCATATACTATTAACCATGCGTTTAGATATAGTATATTCTAAGAATTATCATGGTTAAAAGTCTAAGTGGGAGATTGTTGGGATATATACTATTAACCATGGGTATGGTTTAGACGTAGTATTTATTATGATATAACTGTTCATTTGATTTTAATAAAATTTTAAATATATCATATTAGTCAGTCTCCTTTGCTTATATAGTAGATGATTTAGTGTATAGAGTTTAGCTTATACACGGAAGATTAAATCATCGGTTCTTATAAGTATAAAGTTTGAGTTCACAATCTAATGATGGAATAGGACAAACCATCAAGAATGATTGTAGAACAATATTAAATATAATTTATCTTGATTATTGGAATGGTTTAATTCCAACTTGTTGTGCTAGTACATTTTGTATGTATTGAACGAACCAAGTAGATTTTGTCAGTATTTTATACTGACTTAATAAAATAAACTCTCTAGCCATTAAACATACTTATATTCTTAATCTTGATATAATTATTATTAGTTGTGTATATTATTATTGTTTTGATTCATTAAAAGACGAGATTCTTACGTGGGTCAGTATGCCTGGTAAATTGGATAATAATAATAATAATAATGTACATTGGCGAAGTAATAGTTAGATGATGGAATCCATGTCTT